>CM059199.1:71941855-72123163 GCA_030323885.1 Branchipolynoe longqiensis | reverse complement strand
TAAATTAAGCCCAACTGAAGCTTACGCCACACCTGCTACGAGGCGGGCGTAAACATAAACGGAGAAACTTTTACGACACACCCATAGAATGAGTGAAATTTGTCGTTATGCTAAAGAAATTTAGAAAATGTACCCAAACTGATCATGTTGAAATGGCTCTGTTAAGAACCATAACATAATTTGCCACAATAAATCCTTTAATAATTATTCAAAGTCTACCGAATCGGATTATTTTAATTGTAAAATAAAATATCGGAATATATATATACTCAGCGGCCACCTTACTAATGCTGCACAGGAACAGTAATGTGACCGCATGCACTGGCGGCGCAAGCACCGACAGCAAATTAAGGTAGGTGACCACATAATGCAGGCTGAGTAGTTTTAAATACAAATCCCAATTCCACACTAAAAACCACCTCCAGCGCAAACAGCTATTTCGACCTGACTGCCGCACAAATATGGTGGAAGAGATTGATTGTAGACTAAGCAGAGGCATGCATTTTGCCCATCTAAACTGCCAAAGCGCCTACAACAAAATTGACAGCATTAAACTAGACCTAGATATCTGTAAATTTGATGTGTTAACACTATCAGAAACATGGTTTCATGAACTGCATAGTGACCAACTACTAGAAATTGGTGGGTACAGGCTTGTGAGAGAGGATAGAAAAACACTGACCAATGCACAAATACAAAAGAGGGGTGGAGGAGTTGCAATATACACCAAAAAATACCTAAACTCCGAACATAAGCCATTACAAGAAGCAAACAGATCAGACACAAATATTGAACTAGTATGGACACTCATACAAAATGAAAAACAAGCTAATATAGATGTAGGGAATCTATATAGACCGCCAAATGGAAACATCGAAGACTTCATCGCACAACTGGAGACATCCCTAGAAAGTGTGTCGAAACTGACGAAGGCGGAGATATTCTTACTAGGGGATTTCAACATAAACTACAAAACAAACAACAAAAACAAACACTCACCAGAGAACTTAATCAAAGGCAGAGGGTTAAAGCAAAAAATGAGTGAGCTAACAAGGCTTGGAGAAAACAGCTCGATAATAGACCTAATAATAACAGACTCAAATCATACCCACACCTCAGGAACAAGAAACTGGGGCATTAGCGATCATGAATTGATATATGTTACTAGAAAGAAAATAAAAACAAAAAACAAAACTACTCCCCGTATGGGTAGATCATACAAAAACTACACAAAAGAGGCACTAGAAACTCATCTGAAAGAGAAAATTAAATAGCCATTTCCAACTGAGATAGGTGTAAATGACCAATGGAACTTTATCATTGGGGAAGTCAGAAAGCATCTGGACACTACCTGCCCAATAAAAAAACTTAAAATCAAAAACAACCAAGACCCATGGGTAACCCCAGAATTAATCAACCTAATTATGGACAAATATAAAACAGGCAAATTAGCCAAAGCAAGCGAGCGGCTACTAGACATAGAAAACTACCACAAAGCAAGAAATCGTAGCCAGAAATCAGTGAGAAAAGCCAAAAGACGGTACATTGTCAAACAAGACCAGCAATGGGAAAAAAACTCACACAAATTCTGGAACAATGTGAAAATACTAATACCAAATAATAAAAATAAAGAATGGATTACCCTTTACAACAACGAAGGGATGGAAATCAGCAACAACGATACTGCTAATATAATGAACAAACATTTTTCTACCATAGGCAATAAACTATCCAAACAGTTCAACACAAACTGGACCACGAAAGCGCCACAATTAAACACAGACATTAGAGATTGCACAACCACAATAAAAGAGATAAGTGAGCTCATAAAATCATTTGATTGCAACAAGCCTTCGGGCATTGAAAATACCTCAAGTATAGTATTGAAAGATGCATTCGGATGCATCCCAGATGTTATATGTGAGCTATACAACAAATCGTTCACAGAAGGTACTTATGTGGACTGCTGGAAACTAGCCAAAGTAACACGCTCCACAAAGGAGGGGATAAACAGGTACTGGGAAACTATAGACCGATCTCCATACTCCCACTGCCTGGTAAACTAATGGAAAAAATAATGCATAGACATATTATGGACCACCTAAACGAACACCAAATATTAAACAGTAAACAGGGCGGTTTAGGAAAATACCACTCGACAATAAAAACAATTGCTAACTTAATAACTGATATTGCAAACAGTATCAATAAAAAGAACCTAGTGGGTGCAGCGTTCATAGACTTCAGCAAAGCGTTTGACACGGTGGACCACCCTATCCTAAGGAGCAAACTAACCCAAATGGGAATAACGGGAGTAACAGGAAAATGGCTAGCGAGCTATCTAGAAAACAAAGCAATGCACCACAGTAAATGGATCCATATCCAATGAGGAAAAGATAACTTGCGGAGTACCCCAAGGGTCAGTCCTGGGGCCACTTCTCTTCCTTATATATATTAACGATCCAAACAACTGGCTAGAAATTGAAAACATCCAACTATATGCAGATGACACCGTGGTATATGCTGCAGGCAAAACAACCGAAGAAATAGAAATGAAACTGAATCTAACACTAACAAAACTAATCGAGTGGTGCCAACTAAATAGGATAACCATAAACCACAGCAAGTCAAAAACAGGCTAACAAGTAATGAGAAAATAAAGTGTCTTCTGGGAAACACCGAACTAGAACAAGTAGACAACTACCGATATCTGGGAGTGGATCTAGACAGACACCTAAATTATGACCTCTGCATAACAAATACTATAAAAAAAGTAAACCATAAAATATGGCTACTGGCTAAACTGAGATACTACATGACTGAAAGCATGGCAATTAAAATATATAAAGGCATGCTCCTCCCCTACTTTGACTATGGCGATGTAGTATACATGGGAGATAATACAAAACTATTAAACAAACTACAGGTGCTACAAAATAGAGCCCTCAAGGTATGCCTTCAGGTGAACAAAAGATATCCCACAATCGAATTACACAAAAAATGCAATGCAACACTACTAACAAGTAGAAGGGAAACGCACCTCAAAATACTGGTGCACCATTACACCACAAAACCAGGCTACACAGCAACCCCCGTAGGGACACCAGGCAAATGGCAGCCCCAGTGCTACTGACAGCAATAAGTAACACCAACATTTATGAGAGAAGTGTATTTGCCATGGCGGCACGTGCCTGGAATAATCAACCCACACAACACCGGGCAATCAAAAGCATGGACCACTATAAAATGTCCTTAAAGAAAACATAATACACAACCACCTACTGAAGAAACAATATCTCACCTGATCTTGGGCGCAGTCACTGCTTGCTGTGTTCTGGCACAAAAAGCAAAAGACCGGCCAGAAAAGATGGTATATATCACAAAACGGAAATAGCACTACTAAGTACTAATGGAATTCGGAAATGTCTATCACATTAGGAGCAGTCCGTCTGTGATGTGTATTGGTGCTAACAATCAAGAAAGCTGAACCAGCGCAGGCCACGGTCATGCATCCGAATCACTGAAATACAAAATGGCTAACCATACAACACGCCATCCCACTAGTCGCAGTCCTGAGGGTCCAGGCGCCGAGATTCTGGCCACCAACACTGCGGCCAAGTGTACTATATCTAATGGTGTGACTAGGGCATGGGTGTGATCAGGATGCCCTGTAACAAACCACAATGGATTGGGATCCTCTCCGACAGGCCTGTCTGTCATCTGCATAGATGTACATAGTAGGCTAAGTTATCATATACAGGTTAGGAAAAAACTTGAAAATTTAAAAAAAACTAATATAGAAACTACTAACACCCAAAACCGCAAAGGTTGGCCCGAGAAAGATCAGGTAAAGACTCCTGAGTGCGGGACCAGACCAATCTAGTACCACAGCTGTCCAGCGTTGAAAACATGCACCCTCACGGGAGCTTATACGTTATGGGCAGAATAAAAAACTTGTCACAAAAAAAAAAAAAAATATCAGGTCATGGTGCTGGCGGCCTGATCTCCTAGTGGGGCAGCACTATAAAGTCAACCTGGGTGCGCACTGCCACAAGTCGGTGCACGTCCTTATATGACCTTAGATGTTGCCAGGACATAAAACTCCAACCACCAACCAGCCAAATCGTGTGCGAAATTGGTTTGGTTACTAATGGCGCCCCATAATGTCACGAGGAGCATACAGGGTGTTAAAAATGTATCCAATCAGGGCCTTCCTTTGTAAACATGTTTTCTTCACGTGTCTAGGATACAGCTCAATGAGCTACCACTTGGGGTTTGCAAATTAATATTAATATTATTATATGTAAGCTCACACTTGACAAACAACAATGGATGGTTGATATAGTAAAACCTCTCTAAGTTCTAACCGACCACCTCCAGATATCGACCACTCCCCTATCTCGATCACTATATTTGGGTCCCAACAATACCATTGTAACCATATTCTAACTCCCTAAACCGACCACCTCCCTAAATGGACCACTTGATACCCCTGTCACATTATGATGTAACATGCCAGTGAGTGGGCAACATAAAAATCACTTTTTCTACGATGAGATACGTAAAGATACGTATAAATTCTTGGCGTTTCATGGCCAACTTGGACGTCAGTGCAACGTAGTGGACATAGGTGAAATGTTGGTCCAACATAGTTGTAACGTGTCACACCAAGTTAGACCGGCAAAAAAAAAAGTCCAACGTAAGGCTAACGAGCCTCCAGCGCACGCGGCGTTAGCCTAGCGAAACCCTAGCATTGGGTTTGCATAGGACTCGAGTAATTACGCCTGCCCTAATGTTGCTATGTGTGACTCTGACGTCAGGCCCGCGAGTGAGCAGCGTCAGTCTAACGACAGTCCAGCATGCTCAGCGTAAGGACAGCGAGCGCACGATGTGAGCATAATATAGGCCAACAAGGGTGGGAGCACCGACCCACCCACGCCTCAGGTATATAAGGGTGCAGTCTGGCTCTCTCCTCACAACTCCTCCAGCATGCCGCCAAGAAACATCTCCAGCTCCACTCCTACTAGCCAGTTAGGTAGGGGAAGAGGCAAAACGTTCACACCACGTTCACAGCACGTTTGCTTACATTCAAAGAACATTGGCGCATGTTACATACATTACGCATGCACCAGGGATTCATCAATGACGTCAAATACATCAAGACACATTGGACTTACGTTAGACTAATGTTAGACACATGTCAGAGACACGATAGACCTACGTCGAGATACGTTAAAACCATGTGGTCAGCACACGGGCTGCGCATTCCTCCCGGCTCTCTGTCAGTCTCCCGTAAGTCTACGTAGCTCAACGTAGACCGACATAGCTCTAATGACCGTCTAACGTATCTCGATGTAAGCCTAATGTGAGCGCAACGTAACCCAATGTAACGCCCTTTACATGGAGCTACGTCAGAAGTTTTGGGTATGTCTAAAACCTTGACGTGTGTCACCGTATCTCGACGTAACTCACCGTATCTCGACTTAACTCAACGTATCTCGATGTAGGCTTAACAAACAAGTAACGTATCTCAACGTATCTCACCGTAATGGCCAAATTTCACCTACGTTGGATTACGTTACCACGTTAAGTCATAGTGTGGCAGGGGTATAAAGTTGGTCCCAAGGTCGGTCGATTTAGAGAGGTTTCAAGATACATTTATTATACCGAATACACGATATGGGTAGAGCTTAATCTGTTCTCTTTGGGTAGCGGTAAATCTTTTCCCTTTGGGTAGAGGTTAATCTGTTCTCTATGGGTAGGTACTAGGAGTGGATCTTTTCTCCATGGGTAGAAGTTAATCTTTTCTCTATGGGTACGGGTCGATCTTTTCTCCATGGGTCGGGGTGAATCTTTTATCTATGGGTAGAGGTTAATCTTTTCTCTTTGGGTAGAGGTTAATCTGTTCTCTTTGGGTAGAGGTTAATCTTTTCTCTTTGGGTAGAGGTTAGTCTTTTCTCTACGGGTAGGGGTGGATCTTTTCTCTAGCACCTGGCTGTCTAGTCCCCATCCAGGTGCAGTCTTCGCCCCGCGTCCGGCGGTTATCAAAACAAATCCGACCGCGACTGCAGCGCCCCGCCGCGGGCCGAGTGCACACCACTCATTAAAGCAGACGACCCGCTTTGTTTTCGCTGGTCCGCCGGCAACCAGCGCGGCGCGCCAGGTGCGGCTGGTTACCGGTGTGTATGGTGCACCGCCGTGACCCCTTCGCTGGTGCCCGGCGTTCAGGATTGTCATAATACCGCCATGCTAGGAGGCTTAGTCACGGTTTATTGTTGTTATCCTATTTTCTTTGCTTGCCGCATTTTCATGCTTGTCGTCTTTTGCGTTTGGGATTTTTTTTCTCTGTGTCTGTGTGTGTCTGTGTGTGTGCTGTGCTGTGTGTGTGTCTGTCTATGTGTGTGTGTCTGTCTATGTGTGTGTCTGTCTATGTGTGTATGTGTGTGCTGTGTGTGTGATGTGTGTGTGTCTGTGTGTGTCTGTGTGTGTGTGTGTGAACATGTAGCCTACTCATGGATGAATGAGGGCTAGGGCGGGGTTAGATAAAAGATTCACCCATAACCAGAGTACGGGTGAAGGACGACCATATCTAAGTTACTAAGCACAAGCGAAAACTGATTTGGTGTCAATAGATGAGATCGTCATTCCGACTGCGCATGCACTGGAAACGGCATTGAGAGCAAAACTTCAATTTGATTCAAAATTAATAGAAATACA
Organism: Branchipolynoe longqiensis; assembly: GCA_030323885.1. Taxonomy (NCBI): domain Eukaryota; kingdom Metazoa; phylum Annelida; class Polychaeta; order Phyllodocida; family Polynoidae; genus Branchipolynoe; species Branchipolynoe longqiensis. The sequence continues at coordinate 72,116,446 of CM059199.1, read as the reverse complement.
TAACAATTTGGCATATACATTGATGCACACATGCAATATAATGATATAATGAATATATTTAAGACAAAACTAGCCATAGTTCAGCATTTTGAGCTAAGAAACATACAATTCCACACACAAAAATCAGTCACTTTAAGGCTGATATCCACATCACCATTATTAATTCTTCTTCTAAATATTAAAATGCCAAATGTGTCAACAGACACTTGTTTCAGAGAAATGGATAACCAATATCTGATTAACCTAATAATTTCTAGTTCTACATATGTCATTAACCATAGGATATAAATAAAAACATGAATAAAATAAGTAAAACTGACTCTGGCTATGGCTCTAACACTAGTCTGAATGCCCAGATTTGTCTAGATCTAAATGCAGATGGCATAAGATGTGCGGATTAGATTGATGTAAATGCAATGCTAGATACAAGATTAACATCTTAATTTATTATATATGTTTTTTAGTTGGTATTCTATGTTTCAAACAAGAGCTGAGATGAGCTGAAACTATCACATTTCATAGCTGCACCCAGTGTAGTAGCATGTGCCATGTGCTTCGCGCGGGTTTGTTTTTCTTCTACGCATCCCACAATGCACCGCACCGCTGGAATGGCGAACCCGTCTATTAGACTTATTAGACAAGATGAGTGCCCGCTTCCATCATCATCATCATCCAGTGATTATCTACAGTAAAACCTTTGAATCGACCGACCATGGGCCTGACTTTAAGTAGTCCATTTAGGGAGGTGGTTGGTTTAGGGAGTTGTTTTCTCTCGCTATAATGGCATTGCATGGGTGCTCGTTTGGGACACAAATAAAGCGATCGATATAGGGGAGTGGTCGATCTGTGGAAGTGGTTGGCTAGAGAAGCTTTACTATTGAAATGTAAAGCAACCAAAATGGTGGCCCCAGAATCTACGTTATTGTAGAATTTATTCTTCCTAAAGTAGGCTTAGTAGGTACATAATTATAAAGAGGTATGCGAAGAATATTGCTTCCTTAAAGCTGCATAGTCCGCTGAAGTATCAAATTTCCAAAACCAAAATAATTATGTAGATTTGATTCTACATATCTAACTTAGATACTGATGCACTTATTAAACATTTATATCTGCATTGAAGGGAATACTGAGTCTACTTTATAGAAGTTTTAGAACCTATAACTGCAGAACTCTATGGTGTCCGAGTTTTGGCAAGCTTGCTGAAACTAATTTTCCATGTTTGCACTTCAAATATCTCAAAAGTTTACCATTTAAAATAAAAGTAACTTTGAACTAATGTAAAGTAGTGATCGATCTAATATATTTATCTCAGAAAAAATACAGAAATTCAAAACCATCGGACTATGCAACTTTAATTAAGAATGGATGTGTTCATTTCATTTACAGTCTTTTGCCATTTTTCTAATGGGTTGTTCTTCACCCCCCTCTCTGGGTAGAGGTGAATCCTTTATCTAGGGTCGGGTGTTTTAAGACGATAATACCATATTATTACAACCACGGAATAGTCAAGTCAATCGGTTGTTTGATCGATAACAAATTACAACAGAAAGTGTCTCACTGGGATTCATCTCAGAAACAAACACCACACAACTAACATTATAAAAACCTACACCCACAGATTTGGTGGAAGGAGGTCTATAGTGCACACCTGCTCTGTCTGACATTGCGATGTACAGTAAAACCTCTCTAAATCGACCGACCATGGGACCGACTTTAAATGGTCCATTTATGGAGGTGGGAATGTTTTAATCATTATAATGAACACCCAGGTTCACGGTAATTGTTGTTGAAGATTTATACTGCCTGTCATGGATAAGCCTGAATAGGCTTGTTTTCACCATTAGACAGTTTGTCGATAGAAAGCCCGAGCCTACACTTTTACCGACCCAAGGGATTTTTAAACTCCCACAGCACATAGACATGGTCTGAGAGCAACTGGCCTTTGATGACGCTGTAAGTTATACACAGCGGTGGAAATCCAAATTGGCAGAGATGGGGGCACAGGGAATTGAACCACCGACCTTCAGATTAGGAGTCCGACCTAGAAAAAAGTCAGACACTCTAACCACTCTGCCAGAGAGAACACCACAAATCATAAAGGTTATTTATAGTTTGGCCTACTTACTGCTTGAGATGTAGGTCAGTCAGTATGAAGAAAGCAGGGACGAAAGATCTCCACGTTTTCGCGGATTTCCGCGATTACAATTTTTTTTTTTTACCGATTAACGTTAAAAAAAATTCTACGGAATCAGGATGTATATGACAACAGTTGAGTAGTTCAAACCCGGTTCTTACATGAAGTTCGATTTTGCTAGGAGATAAAACGCAAACAAGACCAAATTAGATATGGGCGATAATATAGAGGCACAATATTTGAAACGTGACTTCTGGCATTTTCTCCACGATTCCGCGACATGTGAGAATATCCGCTTTTAATTAAGGATATGAGGACTAGAATATGACATCACCCCCCCCCCCCACACACACACACACAAACACACAAACAAACAACCACACAAACAAACAAAAACAAAACAGCGAAATTAAATGCGATATATTTTAGAGTGACTGTAATTTGATATGGTGCCAATGTGCTTGGGTGAACAAGGTTCAGGGGGACGAGAGATTCTATTTCCCAGTCCAATCCCCTGGCCCACCCCTCGTGTCGTCATTCATCTCCACTTCCTCCCCACTTTCCCCAGCCTCCCACTACTACTTAGTACTAGTACTATCCTAATCTACTACTAGTACTATCCTAATCTACTACTAGTACTCTCCTCTTCCCGTTCTTCCTCCTCCTCTCAACCATTCTCCCACGTTCCCCATGTTCTCCCTGTTCCTCATGTTCTCCCTGTTCCCCATATTCACCATGTTCCCCCTCTTCCCCTAATCCCCCCCTGCTCTTCCTAGTCCTCCTGTTCCCGCTGTTCCTCATATTCCTTCTGTTGCCCATCCTCCCCATGTTCCTCCTGTTCCTCCTGTTCACCATGTTCCCCCTGTTCCTCCTGTTCCCCATGTTCCCCTAATTCCCGCTGCTCTTCCTATTCGTCCTGTTCTCGCTGTTCCTCATATTCCTTCTCTTGCCCATTCTCCCCATGTTCTCCCTGTTCCCCCTGTTCTCCCTGTTCCTCCTGTTCCCCCTGTTCCCCCTATCCACCATGTTCCTCCTGTTCCCCTAATTCCCCCAGCTCGTCCTATTCCTCCTCTTCCCGCTGTTCCTCATATTCCTTCTGTTGCCCATTCTCCCCATGTCCCCCCCCCCCTGTTCCTCCTGTCCTTGTCTCTTCCCCCCCCCCTGCTCCCCCATTTCCCCCTGTTCCACTTGTTCCCCATCGCCCACTGTCCTCCTCTCTAGATCGACCGACCGTGGGACCGACTTTAATTTTAAGTGGTCCATTTAAGGAGGTGGTCGGTTTAGAGAGTTATAATAATATCCTTAAAATGGTATTGTTGGGACCCAAATCGATATAAGGGAGTGGTCGATCTGTGGAGGGGTTGGCAGGAGAGGTTTTACTGTATATATATATATATATATATATATATAGAGAGAGAGAGAGAGAGAGAGAGAGAGAGAGAGAGAGAGAAATAAACTTAGGTCCTGTATTTCAGTATGCACACTGAAGTAGACTAGTTTGTCATTCCAGATGTGCGGTGCATTGTGGGATGCATAACAGCAAAACAACCCCACAAGAAGCACATGACACATGCTCATACACTGGGTGCATGCATCTATGAAATGAGCTAGATTCAGCTCATCTCTGCTCTTGTTTCAAACATAGAATACCAACTAAAAATAATATATATAATAAATTAAAATGTTACTCTCTTATCTAGCATTGCATTTACACTAATCTAATCAGCATGTCTTATGCCATCTGCAATTAGCTCTAGACACATCTGGGCACTCGGACGAGTGTTTGAGCCACAGCTAGAGTCAGTTTGACTTATTTTCTTCGTTATTATTTATATCCTATGGTTATTAACATATGTAGAGCTAGGAAATGAGTAAGGTTAATTAGACATTGGTTATATACTTCTCTGAAACAAGTTTGTGTTCGCACATTTGGCATTTTAATATTTAGAACAAGAATTAATAATGGTGATGTGGATATCAGCCTAAAACTCTAGTAAAAGTGACATTGTTTTGTGTTGAATTGTATGTTTCTTAGCTCAAAATGCTTAACTATGGCTAGTTTTGTCTCAAATATATTCATTATATCATTATATCAATATATTGCATGTTAGCATCCATGTTTGTGCCAAATTGTTACGTGTTTTGATTAATTTTGAATAAAATTGAAGTTTTGCCCTATGCGTATCAGCAAACTCAATGGCCGGATGCCTTTGTTTTTCTCTCAACACCGTTTTCAGCACATGCGCAGTCGGAATGACATTCTCGTCTATTAATTGGCATGTTTTCACTTCAAATATCCCCAAAGTCAATCTTTTAAAATAAAAATTACTTCTAACGAAAGTAATCTAGAATGTAGCGATCAACCTCCTTTTAAAAAGAAATGGCAGAAATTATAAACCAGCGGATTATGCAGCTTTAATACAATAAGTGCATTGGTTTGGCTTTTTAGGGGTGTTTTTTTTTAGTACCAGTTGATGTGTTGTTTTTACTACCCCTTCTGATTATGGGCGTACATTCAACACATGCCTGGCGCGCCTTCTACCGTGCCCACAATTCAACTGTGCGCATGCGTTCTGCTGCTGTTATGGCACATGCGCACTGCTGTCGTTATGTGGCATTAATAGGGCTGCCATGCAGTCAGTACCCAAAACATGCGGTTAAACATGATAGTATTTTCCTTTTTTCCCCCTTTTTATTTTGTGATGGTTTATTTTTGCTGCCCATAATGTGTTAAGTGTAATGACTTGTTTTCGCCGCTAGACAGTGATAGTCTTGTTGTTTTGTCACTTTCAGTTATTGTGTAGCTATTTACTGCATGCGTTCTTTCTGTGTTTGTAAGCATTCTCGCACATCTCCCTACCCTCTCTCACAGTGTCAGTTTGTTAGTTCTACAATCGGTTTGCTGTTTGGTTACCTATAGATGTAGTTAGTGTCCCTGACTGCCTTCACCTTGGGTGAGTGAGTGGATGGGTGGGTGGGTGGGTGGGTTGGTGAGTGGGTGAGTGAGTGGGTGGGTTGGTTGGTGAATGGGTGGGTTGGAGAGTGGGTTGGTGGGTGAGTGGGTTGGTGAGTCGGTGGGTGAGTGAGTGAGTTGGTGAGTGGGTATGTGGGTGGGTTGGTTAGTGGGTTGGTGAGTTGGTGGGTGAATGGGTTGGTGTGAGTGGGTTAGTGAGTGGGTGGGTGGGTTGGTGAGTGGGTTGGTGAATGAGTGGGTTGTGAGTGAGTGGGTGGGTTGGCGATTGGGTGGGTGAGTGGGTGGGTGAGTGGGTGGGTGAGAGGGTGGGTGAGTGGGTGGGTGAGTGGGTTGGTGACTGAGTGGTTGGTGACTGAGTGGGTTGGTGAGTGGGTGGGTTGGTCAGTGGGTGGGTGTGTTGGTGAGTGGGTGCGTGGGTTGGTGAGTGGGTGGACTGGTGAGTAGGTGGGTGAGTGAGTGGGTGGGTTGGTGAGTGGAGTGGTGAGTGGGTTGGTGAGTGGGTGGACTGGTGAGTAGGTGGGTGAGTGAGTGGTTCAGTTGGTGAGTGGGTGGGTTGGTGAGGGGGTGAGTGGGTGGGTGATTGGGTTGGTGAGTGAGTGGGTGGGTGTAGATGCTCGCTTACTGAGGGTGTGGTTGTGTAAGTCTAACCATGAAACTAGGGCGGGTGTGGGTGGTGGTATGGAAGCAGTGGGTGCGGGTGTGGGGGGGGGGGGGTGTAAAGAAACAAAAGAAAAAGAAAAAGAAAAAGAAACGAAGCAATAACAATTGGGTGTCGACGTCAGCAGGAAGTAGTTTCGAGGTGGGTGCATTCCACATTTTCTGCCCCTCACCTCACATCACCGTACATCACCTCACGTCACAACACCTCACAATGTCACATCACATCACCTCACATCACACCACCTCACAATATCACATTATATCACCATACATTACATTACCTCACATCGCCTCACATTACATCACATCACACACACACATATGTATATACATATATATATATATGTATATATATATATATAAATATATATTGTAAATAACTATAGTGTCACCTGGCTGAACATCCAGTGCAACGGCGCTGAAAAAAGACTTTGTTCAATGAATAAACTATATTTACAACAGATTTCACCTCCCTGACTTTCGTTGTTGGTAATTTTGTATGATGGGCGATATTGGGCAGCGGGGAGGCGGCGGGGGGGGATGACTTAAAAATTTATACTTGTCGTTTCCTAAATTGGTGCTCGGAATTATTAGGATAGGGCAAGGACTGGCTGGCTCAGTGTCAGGATAATGTGACTGAGTGGGATATCAGGCAATGATGCTGCCGGCCTGGTCTTCCCAGTGGGGCAGCACTATAAAGTTGTCATAAGTCGGTTCCCGTCCTGATACGACCTTAGATGTTGCTAGGACGTAAAACAACAACAAACAAACTTTCTTTCCATGGTAATTGTGTGTGAGGGGCGATATTGGGGAGTGGCGAGGCGGTGGGAGGTGGGGGTGTTCTCCAAGTTTGTCCCGGTGTTGCAGTTTTAAAGGGTGCCCGGTGTAAAACGTGGCTTTTCACGATGCGCATGTGCATACATTTCTGCCTGATTGAGATTGTACCGATGTTTAATAACTTGTTAATTGCTTGTTAACTTGTTAGTGCAGTGGATAATACATACTATCAAGCATAAAGTAATCACTACAAATTGTACAATGATTCCTGAAAGAGTACTTGCTTGTCTCGCCCTAGATTTCCAGAGAGAGCTCCGCCACAGACAGAAGCAAGCCAGAAATTCAGACTAAGATTTCAGGCTTGCAATTCGACTTTTGACGCATGCTACATTGCCAAAATCCCCGTTTTTAAACCGGGAACCTTTTTAAAATTGCGACACCGGCAACCAGCACGGCTTCGCCGGCGGACCACGACCCTCTCCTTCTCTCCTTTTGATCGGGATTTCCTATTAAAACCGGAACCCGACCCGACGCGCCCCCTGCCGTCAGCCACCGACCGGGAGCCCCCGGACGCAGGGGAATCCCCAAATCCAAGATGGCCACCGCCGCCCTTTTACGTCGGGGGCGCCACTGTGTCTGGCACGGACGCCGGTCGTTCATCTTCCTGTCGACAGGGGGCGTTTCGCTAACTTCTCATAGATAAAAGTTGATGAAACAGTCGTACATGTGGGGTTTCCTATTTTTGGCGGGAGGGGGGGGGGGGTTATTTTGTGACTACTCGCTAGGATTTGTCGTCAGCGATGGGTATTGATTGGGGCTCGATTGGAGAAACTTGTTTGGAGTTCATGAATGATTGGTTAATAATGTATGAAACGTCCAGGTGGTGCTGTGGGGTAGGCTTTGTTCGCGTCGTGGCCGCTAGGGTGTGTGTGTGTGTGTGTGTTGAGCGGGGGGGTGCCGGTGGAGGGGAAGGAGTAGTGTGGGGAATGTCAGCAAGGGGGCGCCACCCGAGATGGACGGTGAACTACGCAGGATGTGCGAGCCATGTGTGACGAAGGAGGGGGTGGTTGTGGGGGGGGGGGGGGGGGGGGCTACTGACAGTTCGTGAGCGAGTGAAGCTAAGTTGGGGCCTTGGGGGGGGGGGGATGTGGGGTGCAGGGGAGAGTTTTTGGGTGCAGGGGAGAGGTGTGGGGGTGCAGGGGAGAGGTGTGGCTGTGCAGGGAGGTGTGGGGGTGCAGGGGAGAGGTGTGGGTGCAGGGGAGTTGTTGGGTGCAGGGGAGAGTGGGGGTGCAGGGGGAGCTGTTGGGTGCAGGGGAGAGGTGTTGGGGTGCAGGGGGAGTTGTGGGGGTGCAGGGGAGAGGTGTGCGGGTGCAGGGGAGAGGTGTGCGGGTGGGGGAGTTGCTGGGGTGCAAGGGAGAGGTGTTGCGGTGCAGGGGAGTTGTGGGGGTGCAGGGGAGAGGTGTGCGGTGCAGGGGAGGGGTGTGCGGGTGCAGGGGGAGTTATTGGGGTGCATGGCAGAGGTGTTGGGTGCAGGGGGAGTTGTTGGGGTGCAGGGAGAGGTGTGGGGGTGCATGGGGAGTTGTTGGGGTGCAGGGGAGAATTGTTGGGGTGCAGGGGAGAATTGTTGAGGGAAGTGGAGTGGGGTGCAGGGAGAGGTGTGGGGGTGCAAGATGAGAGGTGGTGGGGGTGCAGGGGAGAGTGTGTGGGTGCAAGATGAGAGGTGTGGGGGTGTGGACGTGATGTGCAGGGAAGAGGTGTGGGGGTGCAGGGAAGAATCGTTGAGGTGCAGGGGAGTGGGGTGCAGGGGAAAAGTGTGGGGGTGCAAGATGAGAGGTGTGGGGGTGTGGATTTGGTGTGCAGGGTGGTGATCTGGGCAGAAAGGAACAAGGCAAGTGTGTGCTTGTGGGGATTGTGGTGGTGAGGTGGGGGTGCGTGGGTCTGACAGCTGTGGGGAGGAGGGGCAGGAGGACGGGGGTAGGGGGGGGGATGAGGAGGAGGAGTGGCGTAAATCGCGAGGGATGAAGGTGTTGCCATGGTCACACCTCATCTTTGAGTGGTGACGGACGTTCCACAACATCAGCTCTCACAGACACACCCTCACGATCACCCTTCACCCCCCCCCACCTCCCCCACCTCCCCTCACCGTGTCCCCCCCCTCCCACACACACACACAAGACTGGTACCGCAGCCCACCACCGACCACACCGACCCAGTTTAAAATCCATTCAAAACAAGCCAGTCCTCCCTCCGTCTTTGTCGCTCCCTCTCAGCTCCTGCTCTCTGCTCTCAGCTCTCTGCTCTCAGCTCTCTGCTCTCAGCTCTCTGCTCTCTGCTCTCTGCTCTTTGCTCTCAGCTCTCAGCTCTGCTCTCTGCTCTCACCTCTCTGCGCTCTGCTCTCAGCTCTCTGCTCTCAGCTCTCTGCTTTCTGCTCTCTGCTCTCAGCTCTCAGCTCTCTGCTCTCAGCTCTCTGCTCTCAGCTCTGCTCTCAGCTCTGCTCTCAGCTCTCAGCTCTGCTCTCACCTCTCTGCTCTCAGCTCTGTGCTCTCAGCTCTGTGCTCTCAGCTCTGTGCTCTTACCTCTGCTCTCAGCTCTGCTCTCAGCTCTGCTCTCAGCTCTCTGCTCTCAGCTCTGCTCTCAGCTCTGCTCTCAGCTCTCAGCTCTCTGCACATGCATTCCCCCCATTTATGTTGAACGAGTTGAGGTATATTTGTATCTCTCATGCACCAATATGTGCATTGTACATAATTTAGTGTTTGTGTTTAAAATACTGTAATATGGAAGTATGGGCATCAGTAAGTATATATACATATACTGTTACTATTTTCTCATAATGATGTTAGCACATAAAGGCATACAATACAACCTAGCCATAAACCAGTACTATACACATACATATGCTTATATCAATATATATATATAGAGAGAGACATCTAAATATATCCAATTATTATTTATTAATATTAAAATATATGTATATATCTTGCATATTTGCATTGCCCAGTTGTATATGAAAAGGTATCAAGCATAACATTGATATTGTGTGATTGCCATGATAATTTATATCGGGTTTTGCTCAAATATTATATATATGTGTGTGTTTGTGTGTGTCTGTGTGTGAATGTGTGTGAAAGTTCTCCCCTAGTTTTGATTGTGTTCGGATTCTGTGCGAACATATGAAAATAATGATGTGTGCAACTGCATTCCTGAAGCCATTACACAACACCTAACCGACAGAATAATTACAATATGAAGGCTGCATATATATATATATAATATATATATAATAGCTCGCGTATGCAACAACACATGCCAAACTAGGTGAGACAACAAAGCATACCCTCTCACAAAGATGAAAGCTGACCATCATTGCGTTAAAATAGCGTCCAGGGCAACATTATATCTCCACTACCCCTCTCTCCCTCTCTCCCTCTCTCCCTCTCTCTCTCCCTCCCTCCGCCTCTCCCTTCTTCCCTCCCTCTCTCCACGCGCCCATATCGTGGTGGTGAGCGCATAGCCGAGCTATCCGAGGTATTCGGGGGAAGCCCTGGCGGCCGGGCCAGACAGCCTGGCGCCCGGCGTACCCACGCGGATCAGCTTACCGCCGGCCCGGCCCGGGGAAACCGCCGGGCGGGGCTGGAGGGGGGGGAGGGGGGGGGGGCCGAAGGGGATCACCACCGAAACGGGAGAGGGGCGGATAGCGTTATGGGGTACTGAAGGGGGATCACCACCGGGACAGAGGAGGGGGACCACCAACGGAACGGGAGAGGGGCCTGTAGCTGTTGTTGTTTTGGGGAGTTTTCAGTCGCATTGGTGCGCTGAAGGCTGCAAATCTGCAGCACTGAATGAGCACCACTGAAAGCAGTCCCATGTGTTCAGGAGTTGGCTTCCGGTGTGTAGTGATCAGAGGAATTGAGGGGTAGGAGGGAGGGGGGGGAAGGAAAAAGGCAGCCTAAGAGTCCAACCACAGTCCTCTGAGAGGGCCGGGGGTGAGGCTGGGTGGTTGGTGTAGTTTTACACCCCAGTAAGACCCTAGGCCACACCAGGATGAGCACCGACTTGTAACAGCGCGCACTCATGGTGACTTTATAGTGCTGCCCCACTGGGAAATCAGGCCGCCGCCACCATGACCCGATGTCCCACACAGTCACATTATCCTGACACTGTGCGCCCAGTCGGGCCTGTAGCGTATTAGGGCATTAGGGGGTACTGAAGGGAGATCACCATCGGGACAGGAGAGAGGAGGCCAGCGTGAGGGGGTACTGAAGGGAGATCACCACCGGGACGTGAGCGGGGCGGCTAACATGAGGGGGCAGTAAAGGATGAGGGGGCACTGAAGGGAGATCACCACCGGGACGTGAGCGGGGCCAGAGAGCGTGTATATAAACAGATGAGAGGGACAACTCCCGCGAAAAACGGTAACACAGGCTACAGTGGCGTTCCTGGCGGTTAGTGTTGAACAAGCCTTGAGTTTGCGGTACGCTCAGTGCAAAACATTTGTTTTTATTCAAAATTAATAGAAATCCAGAACCCTAACCTTATAAATTCAATATAATCTTGTTGGTAAACATGTTTTCTATATGTGTACTAAGCGGCTTGTTTCTATTTGGTGTAGTTTTAGAGATATTTCACTTTTTCTGTAGGAAGATTGCACACGACCATTGACAATGCCTTGAGTTTGCCGTACGCGTAGTGAAAAACGTCAGTTTTATTCCAAATTAATAGAAATCCAGAACCCTAACCATATCAATTTAATATAATCTTGTTGGTAAACATGTTTTCTATGTGTATTCCAATCAGTTTGTTTCTAGGTGGTGTAGTTTTAGAGATATTTCACTTTTTCTGGATGAAGATTGCACACGACCATTGACAATGCCTTGAGTTTGACAGCTGTGTCATACACTGTTCAACAACCACCACTTGGAGCGCCACAGTCGGCAGATGTTACATGCTCTAGTATGGGAGTTGTCCCTCTCATCTGTTTATATACACGCTCTCTGGCGGGGCGCCTAACATGAGGGCAGTAAAGGGATGAGGGGGCACTGAAGGGAGATCACCATCGGGACAGGAGAGAGGAGGCCAGCGTGAGGGGGTACTGAAGGGAGATCACCACCGGGACATGAGCGGGGCGGCTAACATGAGGGGGCAGTAACGGATGAGGGGGCACTGAAGGGAGTCACCACGGGAGTGAGCGGGGCGGCTAACATGAGGGCATAAAGGGATGAGGGGGCACTGAAGGGAGATCACCACCGGGACGTGAGCGGGGCGCCTAACATGAGGGCAGTAAAGGGATGAGGGGGCACTGAAGGGAGATCACCACCGGGACGTGAGCGGGGCGGCTAACATGATGGCAGTAAAGGGATGAGGGGGCACTGAAGGGAGATCACCACCGGGACGTGAGCGGGGCGGCTAACATGAGGGCAAGGGAAGGGGGCACTGAAGGGAGATCACCACCGACGGGGGCGGCTAACATGATGGGGCAGTAAAGGGATGAGGGGGCACTGAAGGGAGATCACCACCGGGACGTGAGCGGGGCGACTAACATGAGGGCAGTAAAGGGATGAGGGGGCACTGAAGGGAGATCACCACCGGGACGTGAGCGGGGCAGCTAACATGAGGGGGCAATAAAGGGATGAGGGGGCACTGAAGGGAGATCACCACCGGGACGGGAGAAGCACCATTAGCACTAGGCCATTGGGGGGTACTGAATGGAGATCATCACCTCTGGGACGGGAGAGGGGGGGGGGGCAACATGTGGGGGGGGGGGGTACTGAAGGGAGATCACCACCGGGATAGGACAGGCGCGGTTAGCGTTAAGGGTTACTGAAGGGATCTACCCGTGAGCTAGGGATGTACACAATTATTTATTAAATATGTGCAAAGCAGTGTTGTTGACATATATAAATGGATGGTATATTCGACTGCTTTAGTGCTTTATTATACTTTAAATGCTTTGGTCATGTGATTCTTTTTCTGTTGTAACCCGAAGCATTGTTAGTGAATTTCTTCCATTGCCTGTTATCTGAATATAGGTCAACCCACTCAACTTATGTGCCCTAGCGGCCTCCTTTATAACTACTGGGAAAAATTCCATGTGTAACTTTATATATATATACATATTTGTTTGTTTATTATTGTTGTACACCCTAGCAACATCTAAGGTCATATCAGGACGGGTACTGACTTGTGACATTGTGCACTCATGGTGACTTTATAGTGCTGCCCCACTGGGAGACCAGGCTGCCAGCTCCATGACCTGATATTCCACTCAGTCACATTTTCCTTACACTGAGCCAACCAGTCCTTGCCCTATCCTAATAATGCCGAGCACCTGGCTACGAAGTGACAAGTATAAGTTTTTAAGTTATTGGTTTCACTCGACCCCGATACCCCGATCTCGCAAGACAGGAGATGGACACTCAGCTCATTTGCCCATCCCGTTTGGTATATATATATATCTATATATATATATATATATATATGTATATATATATATGTCATGGGGGTGATGAAAATGGGAAATATTGTGCCTAGAGTGGGACTCGAATGCACATCTCTATGCATTCCGGGCCAGTGTGCTAACCATTACACCACCTAGGCTCCATGACATAACCACACTACCCTCGCCTACCTGTCTATGTGGTTACTTGCCCTGAGAGGTCAGTGCAGACCACTACACTTGTCCTCCTGGAATTGTAAGTCTTTTAATGCTTACAATTACATACATACAGGCAATGCGCTAACACATACATACACAGGGTAGGTTCAACAACCATACAGCGCAAAGCTTGTACAGGATCATGGTCATTGCAACCAGTGTCGTGGGGGTGATGAAAATGGGAAATATTGTGCCTAGAGCGGGACTAGAACCCACATCTCTGTGCATTCCGGGCCAGTGTGCTAACCATTACACCACCTAGGCTCCCTGATATCACCACACTACCCATGCCTACCTGTCTATGTGGTTACTTGCCTGAGAGGTCAGTGCAGACTACTACATATATATATATATATATATATATATATCATATGAACTATAAATAGGTCATTGTATATGTGATGTGTAAAGGTGTGGAAGGGACTTTATTATTAGTATCATGCATTATCTATTATTACCAATTACTATTCGTCCTGATATAACCTTAGATGTTGCTAGTACGTAAAACAACAACAAACAAACAAACAAACATTCGCATTATATTTACACCGTTCCTCACAACCTGGGACTAGTGGCGCCACCACCGGCTCCAAGCCCTAACTGCCGACTCGCAAACAAAGTCAAAGACCCTATAATACTAAGACGTCTCACTCAGCCTGTACCATGTACTCAAAATGATCAAACCCACCACTTGGTGCGCTGGCTGTTCTCTTGGTTAAACAGGTGCTATATTATATGTATAAATGCATATATGAATGTGAAAGATGTGTGATGATAGTCATGCTGATGATGATGCTGATGATGATGTGTATTTGTTCATAGCAATTTCATATTGATGTGTATTCATACTTACCTATCTCATGTATAATATAATTGTATGTGTTTACATGTGAAACAACAACCAGCAGCTGGGCTGATCAAACCCACCACAAGGAGGCACTGCAAAATTTACATTACCATGGGAGAGATAGGGAGTGAGCCGTGTTAGTATTATAGGGTCTTTGACAAAGTGTACTTCCAGATAAAAGGTGCTTCAAACTAAAGTAAGGACCTCCAGCCTCTATGACAATCAATTTAAAGCTGCATAGTCCGATGAAATATCAAATTTTCAAAACCAAGCCAATTATCTAGATTTGATTTTACATATCTAACTTAGCTACTGATGCACTTATTAAGCATTTGTTTCTGTGTAGAAGGCAATACTGAGTCAATTTAACATAACCTGTTACTGCATAAGTCTATGGTGTCAGAGTTTTGGCAAGCTTGCCATAACTAATTTTCCATGCCTGCACTAAAAATATCTAAAAAGTTTACAATTTAAAATAAAAGTAACTTTGAACTAATGTAAAGTAGATACTAGTGATCGATCTAATATATTTATCTCAGAAAAAATACTGAAATTCAAAACCATCGGACTCTGGAACTTTAATATTTATCACAGAAAAAATAAAAGAGGTTCAAAACCATCGGACTATGCAACTCAAATAATTGCACTGGTATCTAATTTGGGTATGTAAATTCAAACCTAGATGAGTGTTTTGCTTTTAAAAATGTAATGTTTTTATCTGACTATGCAACTTGAATAAGCGCACCGGTATGTAATGCATGGTACACACCTACCGTATACGATTCGCACACTAAAACTCGCGACTCGACCCGACCCGCTTAAAACTGAAAACAGGCCGATTCATTTTTCGAATCGCGAATCGCAATCGTAATCGGCCCATCTTAGCCCTACACACAACTGAGTTTTTAGTCGCGAATCGCAATCGCTAGGTGTGTGCGGGGAGCACACACCTAGCGATTTTTGTGCGCGAAACGGGCAGTTTTAGATTGTATACGGGAGGTGGGTGCGCACAAACGGTAGGTGTGTACTAGGCATAAGTTAGATATGTAGGATCAAGTATAGATAGGTGTCCTGGTTTCGAAAATGTTATGATTTCATCATACAATGCACCTGGAGCTTACCGTTGCCAAACTGGGCAAGAGCACTGGGTGAATTCCGGTGAGGAAGGTCGAGGGTTCAAACCTGACTGATTAAAAAAAGTGACTTACAAAATTGATACTTGTCACTGTCCAGCCTGGCACTCGGCATTTCTAGGACAGGAGAAGGACTGGTCTGCTCAGTATCAGGATAATGTGACTGAATGGGACATGGGATCATGGTTATCCATTGGTGCAGCACTAAAAAGTCAGCATGAGTTTGCACTGTCACAACTCGGTACCCATCCTGATATGACCTGAGATGTCACACAAGCAAGTTCAATTGACCGTTGTGTGTGTTGTAATGTTACCACCCTGATGAGTGATGTATATGGAAATCCATCTTTTCGTGGACATTTTAGGTCGGTGTAACAATCTCGATATGATGTTCGTATTTTCGCGGAAATTCACCGTCGGTATAATAATCTCAGCTTGATTTCCGTGTTTTCGCGGAAATTCACCGTCGGTGTAATAAACTCGACTTGATTTCCCCCTTTTCGTGGAAATTTGCCATTGGTGTAATAATCTCGACTTGTGATTTCCGCATTTTCACCGAAATTTGTCGTCGGTGTAATAATCTCGAGTTGATTTCCACTTTTTCATGGAAATTTGCCATCGGTGTAATAATCCCGACTTGATTTTCGCGTTTTCGTGGAAATTCACCATCGGTGTAATAATCTCAAGACTTGATTTCCGTGGGTTCTATTTTTTTGTTTTGCCATAGACCACTTTCATCCCTGACTGCTTGCTTGCTTGCTGTTGGCCCCCAACGCAGCTTCCATTCCCATCACACCTCACCAGATGGCGCTACAATGTGCACACGGCGGTGATTGCAGTCGTGGTAAGGTCTTCACCTGCATCATTACCTGCCGCAAAGCTACCTCCAAATTCATTCCCAAGTCCAGATGGTCGATCAGGCCTGGTCGAGCTGCACCAATGTGTCCACGATCCACGGAGCTCCCGCGGTGGGTGTAGTGGTGGGTGTGTGTGTGTGTGGGTGGAGGTGTGCCCCAGTTTCTCTGTGGGCGGGCAGTCTCAGAGGGAATGCTTCACATTGTGCTGATATGCCCTTAGATGTTGCCAGGATGTAAACCTCCCAATAACCAACCAATCAATCATATTGTGTTCTCTCAGCCCCCACCCTTGCCCCCACAGCCCACAGCCCCATAGCCCACAAACCTCCAGCAACCCGCAACCCCAACCCCCAGCCCACAAACCCCGACCCAGAACCCCAACCCAGCTCCCTATCCCCAGCCCCCAACCTCCAGCTCTCAGTCACCAGACCACAACCCTCTGAGGCTCCTCCTTCAAGATGTTCCCCCGCCCTCTATTTAAAGGGGCATAGTCCACTGGTTTTGAGTTTCTGTCATTTTCTGAGATAACTATATTAGGTTGATGGTTATTATCTACCTTGCTTTAGTTTGAAACCACTTTAATTTTAAATGGCTAACTTTGTAGATATTTGAAGTGCAAACATTCAAAAATAATTTGGCAAGCACGCGAAAACTCTGACACCATAGGCTTCAGCAGTAACTAACAGGTTCTATTAAATTGGCCCACTCACACCAAGTCGCCAGCTGGTGGTGTGAGTGGTGTTGACAAGCCAAGAGAAATCAATGCAGGTAATGAAGGAAAGGAGGTAAAGAGTGAAAGTAGGAGAGTGAGACTCCTTGATTTATTATCTTATATAGGTTTCTAGAATCCAAGATGGCAGTGGTCACATGGGTTGATCCACCAATCAGGGTTCAATCTGTTGTATCCAAAGCCTTGTTATGCTGGCTACAGTGCCTTGTGGTGGCCAGTGATCCATAAATAACACCATGGCGGGGAGGGGGTATGTGAGGTGACTCCTCCAAAGATTATCTAAGAAGGGACACTCCTCCAAAGACTATTTTACTATACAATTTCTATACCTAATGAGTAATAGTTTACCAACTCCACATATCCCTCATATGCCTTTGGATTTTATATATCACCATTTACCATTATATAGACAGTTTGCAATTTATTATAGTAGTTTCACATATATCCTCATGCCATTAGATCGGGAAATTTTTACAAAATGCTTACTCTGTGCATCAGTATCTAAGTTAGATTTGTACGATCAAATTTTGGTCATTGTTTTGGTTTTGAAAAGTTGATGCTTTTATCGGACTATGCAGCTTTAATTTTAAACCATCAACATTTCAAATATATAAAACGTATTCAAATTTGATTCTAAATATCTAATAGATACGTGTGCACTTATTAAGCATTTGTTGCTGCATAGAAGAGAATACCGAGTCAATTTAATAGAACCCGTTACTGCTGAAGACTGGCATGAGTCTTGGCAAGCTTGCCCAAATTATTGTTTGCATGTTTGTACTTCAAATATCTCCAAAACTTAGTCATTTAAAATAAGTTACTTCAAACTAAAGTGAGGTAGATTAGAACAATCAACTTACTATATTTACCTCAAAGTGCAAAGTGACAGAAACCCAAAACTATTGGAATTTGCAACTTTAACCTTTTTTTTCTTTTTTTTCTTTCTTGAGGCTTTATCTATACTGTCCATAGCATATAAGCCCGGGTACCCAGGCTTGTTTTCAATGCTGGCCAGTTGTAGTGTTGGTGTTGTCTTACCACACAGTGGCTGCTGATAAGGTATTTGATTGCCTGCATTTCAGTAACAGATAGATAATTGGTTGGTCTGGTTAATAGCCTATGTTATTTTTTTTGACTTTCTTGGTATATATGTATTTATTTTTTCTACACTTATTACTAGACTAAGCCTACTCCTATTTACATATCATAGGCTTGTACGTAGCAGTGTGGTGTGTTATCTGGCTACCCTGATTTAGCGCGAATTCGGATATAAGGTTCACTCATCGTGTTATATTATAACACGATGATAATGTGACTGAGTGGGGTATCTGGTCATGGAGCCGGCGGCCTGATTTCCCAATGGAAATGTATAAGCATTTCCCAATGGTAATGAATAAGTGCCACGAGTGGACGCTCATGGCAGTATGAAGTTGCCATGAGTGTCCACTGTCACAAATCGGTACCCGTCCTGATATTACCTTTGATGTTGCTAGGGCGTGGAGCAACCAACTAACCATCACTAAATCGCGGTACTGGCAGCCTGGTCTCCCAGTGGGGCAGCACTATAAAGTCACCATGAGTGCACACTGTCACAAATCGGTACCTGTCCTGATATGACCTTAGATGTTGCCAGGCCGTAAAACTCCACCAAGCAAGCAACTATCTTTAA
The DNA here is from genome assembly GCA_030323885.1 of Branchipolynoe longqiensis. NCBI lineage: Eukaryota > Metazoa > Annelida > Polychaeta > Phyllodocida > Polynoidae > Branchipolynoe > Branchipolynoe longqiensis. The sequence continues at coordinate 72,098,010 of CM059199.1, read as the reverse complement.
AATAAAATTTATTTGTAAAAAAAGAAGCTTCAGCAAACAACTATATAATAAATCAAATAATTAAAGAAAATAACCTTCACTTCGTGATAAACCTTCCTCCGGCCCCTTAAATACCAACCACTTCAAACTTCAAACACACATTCGATTCATACTGCTATGTACTTGTACATAGCCCGAGATAATCTTTTTACAAGCATGCCTAGATGGTCGGCGACCCGCTAGTACAACAACCCCCATTGAGTGGTCGGCGAACCGGTAGTGTTCGGGGACCGTCGGGCGGTAGGTCTAGCCATAATGGATTCTCATCATCATCAACTGCCGAGTACATCTCCGGAGGTTCCCGCATTACGCAAATAGATTTATGTGACGCCCCTGTGTGTGTCTGTGTGTGTGTATAAGCGGAAGTGTGTGTATAGTTGTGTGTGTCACCGGAAGTTGTATTTGTAAGCGCAGCTCAGACAAAATATGGTAGGTGAAGCAAGGTGAGTAACTGTCGGAGTAACCTGTCTGTGAATACTGTCACTCATCCAGCATCTACACTCTAATTTATACTTAGTATATTTATATACGTGTATAAAATCATCGGTATGAGCTATTTCTTATTATTACTATGATCCGTTATTGTCCATTAACAGACCCAGATTTATTCACTGCGGCACTCATTCGGCTACGGTGGCGCCGCCACCGGCAGTTCTTGGTACTCATTCCTCAGAGTTGCATTGATCACTTGCTGTGAAAAGTTATATATCTACGGTGCCGTTGAACTGTTCATTCATCAGGTCTTTATAATTATAACCGAAATCCACACACTTGTAGCCGACCAACATACAGTTAACGAAAGTAGCGCATATATGTCATTAACGGTCAAGTAATGTCCAATATCCGACACTAAGCTGTTGGAGGTTCAATGGCGACATATCAGGCATACATGCCCACAGTATCAGGCATAAATGCCCACAGAATAAATATCGTTATTGACCCGTTATATATAAATTAGAGTGGATATCACTCATCCAGCATGTACACTCCAATTTATATATATTTATAAATATATATATTTATATATATATATTATGTGATGTATAACGAATTATGTAAGTATAAAGATGCGTAAGGGTTAATTATTACTGTTATTTGTTATACTCCGTAAGACCAACACTGTACCAGTGGCTCCACCTTCCCTCCTCGCCTCCACCGGATGTAGACCAGGGTCAGTCGCACTGGACGCAATGTTAGCGCCGGCAGTATGGTCGGGCGGCGGTGGAGCCACCAGTACCCGTATGAGTAAGGAGCAAATACACGCAGAGAGCCCATTGGCTAATAAGTAATAATATACTATCAGAATAATATAATATAATAAACATATGGAAAATCCCTTCCGCGGCTTTATACTCGCATAATGTTTATACATCACATACACGAAGAGCTCTTTTCCAAAGAGAGGTAAGCATCGGTAAAATAAAAAAAAGAGTTTACAATGCCAGTGCTGGGTTTGTGGATCATGTTTTGGAGAGGAGCTCTTTATATATAATGCTGTGTCCCAGCTTTGTCCCTCCTGACGGACCAGCGGAACATGGAACGTGCAGATTAACCGTAGCAACAAGTCAAGTCAAACCAGTGGTTTATCAAATTTATACTTGTCGCTACCTAGCATGGCACTTGGCATTAATAGGATAGGACAAGGACTGCCCCCAGCTCTGCCAATTTGGATTTCCACCGCTGTGTATAACTTACAGCGTCATCAAAGGCCGGTTGCTCTCATACCATGTCTATGTGGTGTGGGAGGTTAAAAATCCCTTGGGTCGGTAAAAGTGTAGGCTCGGGCTTTCTATCGACCAGCAGTGGAATGAGGAAGACCAGTCGTCTATGACTGAAATTTCCCCTGCTTAAACAACTAATGGACCAAAAGAAACCCCACAGAATCGGGATAATGTGTGGGATATAGGATCATGGTGCCAGAGGTTTCCCCATGGGGCGGCACTATAAAGTCACCATGAGTGTTCACTGTCACAACTCAGTACTAATCCTGATATGACCGTAGATGTTTCTAGGACGTAAAACAAGAACCAACAACAACAACTCCACATTAGTACTAATATCATTATGAATACACATACTATCACGAATAAGACCTTTACGAATACACATACCATTACAAGTATGCATAATATTACTAGTATGACTACAACTAGCAGCAATACTAGTACACCTAAACTAGTACTAGTACTACTACTAGTACATCTAAACTAGTACTAGTACAACTAGTACTAGTACACCTAAAACCTCTCTAAATCGACTGTCCTTGGGACCGACTTAGGGAGGCGGTCGGTTTAGGGAGTTAGAAAGTGGTTACAATGATATTGTTGGGACCCAAGTAAAGCGGTCGATATAGGGGAGTGGTCGATCTGTGGAGGTAGTCAGATAGAGAGGTGTTACTGTATTATTAACACCAATACTCTTACTCGCTATTGCCTACTGAACACAGAACATCACATAGGGAGTTCAGTTCTCAGTCGAGTCAAACGAATGATTTACCAAATTGATACCTGCAACTTCCTAGTCTGGTGCTCAGCACTAATAGGATAGGGCAAGGACTGGTTAGCGCAGAGGCAGGATAATAGGACCTGGTGGGATATCGGGTCATGGTGCCAGCAGCCTGATTTCATAGCGGCGTCACACTATAAAGTCACCATGAGTGCACACTATCACAACTCAGTACCAGTCCTGATATGACCTTAGATGCTACCAGGATGTAAAACTCCAACAACCAACCAACCTCCCCACTTCTGACGCCTCCTGTCTAATAATGCTTGCGTTGTTTTGCTGATTCTGGGGTTTGTCGAAGTGGCTACCTTTCGGTGGGCGATAAAACATGTAAGTAGTAGTCCCTCCCCCCCCCCCCCCTCCCGCCCCCACCCACCTCAGGCCCACACTCCCCGCTAGGAGCGCTGGGGGATGGCTCAGCGCTGATGATGCCGCCCCTGATGAGTTCTACACGCCAGAATTTGTTGAGTGAGACATCAGCGCGTCCCGACGAGCGCCGTGATGAGCTCGCAGCTGCGCACTGATGACTTTAGCAGGAAGCTGCTCACGGAGCATGCGCACAGAGCAACTTGCCCACCGAGCAGCTCGCCGGCAGGAAATGGCGCACACGAGGAGAAGTGCGATGAGCAGTTGTTGCCCGATATGCCGCCTGGGTTCGATTGTTGCTGCTGTCATGGAGGATGTGTGTGTGTGTGTGTGTGTAAATGCGAAATATTGCGCCTAGAGCGGGAATCGAACCCAGCTCTCTTGCATTCTGGACCAGTGTGCTAACGATTTCATGACCTAGGTTACCTGATGTCACCACCCGATCCACGCCTACATGTCTATGCAGCCCCTTGCCTGAGAGGTCAGTGCAGACTACTACTACTACTAGTACTACACTCGTCCCCATGGAATTGTGAATCTTTTAAATGGTAATGTATTCCTTACATAAGTTACAATTACATACATACAGGCAATGCACTTACATGCACTTACACAGGGTAGGTTCAACAAACATACAGTGTGTAGCTTGTACAGGATCATGGCCACGGAAACCAGTGTCATGGGGGTGATGAAAATGGGAAATATTGTGCATTGTTTGTTTGTTTGTTTGTTGTTGTTTTATGTCCTAGCAACATCTAAGGTCATATCAGGATGGGTACCAACTTGTGACAGTGCGCAGTCATGGCGACTTTATAGTGCTGCCCCACTGGGAGACCAGGCCACCAGCACCATGACCTGATATCCCACTCAGTCACATTATCCTGACACTGACCCAACCAGTCTTTGCTCTATCCTAATAATGCCGAGCGCCTGGCTAGGAAGCAACAAGTATACATTTTTAAGTCATTGGTTTGACTCGACCATGGTTCGAACCCACGGTCTACCAACACGGGAGAGGGATGCTCTAACTCATTCGGCCATCCCGTCTGGTCATATTGCGCCTAGAGCAGAAATCGAACCCACATCTATTGCATTCCAGGGCAGTGTGCTAACCATTACACCACCTAGGCTCCCGGACGCCACTATGCCTACCTGTCTATCTGGCTCCTTGCCTGAGACAAGTACAGTATCAATTTTTAAGTCATTGGTTTGACTCGGCATGGAATCGAACCCACAAGTTCGAATCTCATGACCTACTACTACTAGAACAGGAGGCGAATGCTCAACTCGTTCGGCTCTCACGTCAGGTTCCGATTGATCATTATAATCTACCTTACTTTAGTTTGAAGTAATTTTGCTTTACAATAAAAACCTTCAAGGACATGGTGCTCCCCAATTTTGACTATGGAGATGTAAACTACATGGGTGCGAGAAAAGAACTACTAAAAAAACTGCAAACACTGCAGAACAGAGCCCTAAAAATCTGTCTAAGAGTAGACAAGCTGCACCCCACCTATGACATACACAAAAGAACCAAAGTGAAATTACTAGAAAATAGGAGAATAATTCATTTGAAAACATTAGCATATAGCTATAGTCAAAACATTAAACTTCTAACAAAACCACAAAGGGCTACTAGAGCAAATAATGCGCCACTACTAAAGCAGACCAGAAGCCAAATAAAAGCTCATGAGAGAAGCACGCTGGAAATGGCTGCCACGGTGTGGAATGCCCAAACGGTAAAGGAACGACAAATTCCTGACCTAAAAACTTACAAAATATCTGTGCAAAATAAGGCTAGGAAACCCCACTAAGCTGCACTGCAAAGGGGCATGTGATATGTCACGGCCCACCAGCGGGACGCCCAATGGAAGGTAACCATGCCAAAAGTAGCCAGATAACACACCACACAGCTACGTACAAGCCTATGATATGTAAATAGGAGTAGGCTAGTCTAGTAATAAGAGTAGAAAAATAAATACATATATACCAAGGAAATCCAAAAAAAACAAAAAAACTAACATAGGCTACTAACCATACCAACCAATTATCTATCTGCTACTGAAATGCAGGCAATCAAATACCTTATCAGCAGCCACTGTGTGGTAAGATAACACCAACACTACAACTGGCCAGCATTGAAAACAAGCCTGGGTACCCGGGCTTATATGCTATGGACAGTATAAATACAGCCTCAATAAAAAAAAACAAAAAAAAACAATAACCAACACGGGAGATATTTGAAGTGTAAACACACCAACAATAATGTTGGCATGCTTGCCAAAACTCTGACACCAAAGGCTTAAGCAGTAATATGTTCTATTAAATTGGCTATTAAATTCAGCAGTAACATGTTCTATTAACTTAATGTTAAACAAAATGCCATGGAATATGGATGTATGGGATGGATAATTAATTATGCAGATATAAATAGGCGGAGTATCCTTTATTATTTATTATTTGCCCTTACGTTACTTCGATATATTATTAGCCAATCGCTGACCTGCCCGGATTTGCCCCGTTTGCCTACTACTAGTGCCACCACCGGGCGCTTTCCTCGGCAAGCTCAGCCGAACAGTCACTTCGCTACGCGGCCTGTTTATTGTGCTAAGCCCAGACGCTCAATAAAGTGTCCGACCCAACTCTCATCTCTATCCTTCCTTTCTTACATAGCCCTAGTTTATATGACTATATGACAATAATTGGTTAGTTCGAATCCCATTTGTATATGACTGTAATGTTGCTAGAACATAAAACCCAAACAAGAAAGAGCTAGGCATGGGCGACAAAATAGTCACAATAAGGAGAGTTGAAAGCTGACTTCCGGCTATGGCTTGCGACCACTTTGGACCAAAGAACCCAGTCACCGGTGACCTCCTTGTGACCAAAGCAATGGTTGCTGACCTCCGGGCAACTATTTTGGTCGCAAGGATGTTTTTTAGTGCAGTAGCTGCAACCTCCTTGCGACCAAAATTGTCACCAAGAGGTCGGTAACCAGTGAGGACCATTTTGCGACCACTTTGCAACAACTTGCAAACACTTTACGACCAACCTTTTTTTTGTGGTCGCAAACAATCTCAAGCAGTAAGTAGTGTGACTGGGGTGTATATGTGTGGTATGTCGCGACTACCCAAAACACAGGTAATGCGCATCAGAATGGTGTAGTAATACTAGTTGTGTGATAGCGTACACTCAGCACACCAGGCAACAGTCTACAGCCATGCTGAGATAGTGATGTATTCTAATGTTTATGTAGTACTAGTAGTCGTCTGCACTGACGTCTCAGGCAAGGAGCTGCACAGACAGGTAGGCGTGAGTAGGGTGGTGACACCAGGGAGCCTAAATGGTGTAATGGTTAGTACACTGGCCAGGAATGCAAGAGATGTGGATTCGATTCCTGCTCTAGGCACAATATTTCCCATTTTCATCACCCCCATCACACTCGTTGACATGACCATGATCCTGTACAAGCTACATGATGTAAGTGCATTGCCTGACTGTATGTAATTGTAATACATTTCATGAAAATAAAAATTTCATGAAAATAAAACATTTTATGAAAATAAAACCAGTCAATGAGTATATATCCCAAATTTCTGACTTTAATCTGTAGTGTAAGAATTCACATGCAATGAGCAATTTGATTAATCTTATTAAGACGGGATGCCCCAACGAGTTGAACGTCCGTCTCCCATCTTGGTAGGTCGTGGTCGAGTCAAACCAATGATGGAAAAAATGTATACTTGTCACTTCCTAGCCAGGCACTCGGCATTATTAGGATAGGGCAAGAAGCAGTGGAATGAGGAAGACCAATTGTCCACGATTGAAATTTCCTTTGCTTAATCAACTAATGCACAACGACAAAAGTAGTTATTAAAAGAATTGGTTTGGGCTATTTTGGTTCCTGCTGCATTGTTATGGAATAATTGATTTAAAAAAATTAAAAAACACAAAAAAAACCATGGGACTTGATTCCCGAAAAATGGGCTGGAATCGGTACGACGGACAGCAGGTGCGGCTGCTGTCTTTGGGGGCCTGGGGGGTGGGGGTGGCGGTGGGGGTTAAGGGGCCTGGGAGGGACACTTTTTTCCTCCTTAACTATCTCAGAAAAGCCTCCAGCACGCCTCTCCCATTTAAACACAATAGATCTTGTGACTGGCAAGCTGTACTTGGGAAGTCACGTTCTCAACCAGTCAGTCATTCAGGACAGAAAAGAAATGTGCTCCTTCTAACACTTTAACAACACAGACAATAGCAACACATTTATTTAAAGTTGAACAGTCCGAAGGTTGAGAGTGTTTGTCATTGTTCTGAGATAAACATATTAGATTGATCCATTATTTTCTATTTTACCTTACTTTGAAGTCATTTTTATTTTAAATGGTAAACCTTTGAGATATTTGAAGTACAAATGTTATAGATGCCGGCTCAATAAATTCATTCAAGAACAGATTAGAAAAAGCATGGGCTGATGATCCAGGGAAATTTGACCCCTTGTTCACCACATGCTACTAATTTATTCCTTGTGTTGCTAATTACTTGCACTCAAGCAAAAATGAGAGACAAATAAGTGTTCACACTTCCTGTCTACCAATCGCTATATCGCTATACAAACATGTAGTTTTGGCAAGCATGTGAAAATGCTGACGCCATAGACTTCTGCAGTAACATGTTGTATTCAATTTACTGTGGATGCTGTATTCCCATCTATGCGGAAACAAATGTTTTATAAGTGTGTCAGCACTTCAGTTAGATATGTTGAATAAAATCACAATAGACTACATCGCCATTCCAGCCGCGCGGTGCATTGTGGGATGCGTGGAGGAAAAACAAACCCTCACGAAGCAGATGGCTAATGCTAATACATTGGGAGCAGCTATGAAATGTGCTAGCTTCAGCTCAGCTCAGCTCTTGTTTGAAACATAGAATACCAACTAAAAAATATAATGAATTAAGATATTAATCTTTTATCCAGCATTGCCTTTACATCAATATAATCAGCACATCTTATGCCATGTGCATTTAGTTTTAGACAAATCTGGGCACTCAGACTAGTGTTAGAGCCATAGCCAGAGTCGGTTTTACTTATTTTATTCATGTTTTTATTTATATCCTATGGTTAATGACATATGTAGAACTAGAAAATGAGTAGGGTTAGTCATATATTTGTTATATATTTCTCTGAAACAAGTGTCTGTTGACACATTTGGCATTTTAATATTTAGAACAAGAATTAATAATGGTGATGTGGATAGCAGCCTTAATGTGACTGATTGCTTTGTGTGGAATTGTATATCTCTTAGCTGAAAATGTTTAACTATGGCTAGTTTTGTCTTAGTTATATTCATCAGATCATTTATATTGCATGTGTGCATACATGTTTATGCCAAATTCTTATATATTTCTATTAATTTGGAATAAAATCAAAGTTTTTCCCTATGCGTATCAGTTAACTCAATGGCTGTACACATTTGCTTTGCTGCCAACGCTGTTTATAGCGCATGCGCACTCGGAACGGCGATCTATTGCTTTGGTTTTGAAAAGGTGATACTTCATCAGACTTTGCAGCTTTAAATAATCAATCAATCAATAGTTCCGTCCTCTAGTCGAGGGTTGGATGCAATGGTTCTCCACTTGTCCCGATGTTGTGCTGTTCTGATAGATGGTGAATAATTCAAGCCTGTCCACTGTGAAATATTTGTAAACCATGATGTTCTTGGTCTCCCTCTCCCTCTGCTGCCATTCACCTTCCCTTCCAACAATGTACAGTATATTGAACTCTGACGAATGATGTGGCCAAAATAAATAAGTTTCTTTGTCTGTATAGTGGCAAACAAGCTTTTCTTATTTTTAATTTTTCTGAGAACTTCTTTGTTGGTGATCTTCTTTGTCCATGATATTTTCATCATCCTTCGATAAGTCCACATCTCAAATGCTGCTAAACGTTTGTACATTTTCTTAGAGATTGTCCATGTCTCTGCCCCATACATTAGAGTAGACCACACATAACACTGAAGAATACGCTTCCTTGTTTGTATTAATATCTTACTTGATGTTAACACTCTATACATTTTGGAGAATGTTGTTCGGGCTATTGTTATCCTTCTTTTAATTTCTTCCTCACATCTCCCATCACTTAGTAATATATTTCACAGATATATGAATTGATACTTTTCTAATCTCCGCTATATATTGACATTTGGTTTATCTGTCTTTTTACTTATAACCATTGTTTTGGTCTTCCTGGCATTCATCTTCATGTTGAATAGTATTCCAGCTTTATTGATTCTATTCACTATATCTTGTAGGTTTTTCTCACTGTCTGCTAGTATTACACTGTCATCGGCATATCTAAGATTGTTGACGTTCATGCCACCTATAATAATAAGTTTAATGATTCATGAATACTCTTCAGATTCCACGAGGCCTTTGCAATTTTTTGTTTGTTTAATCCTGCACTTATGGATATGCTTAGTTGAATAGTAAATAGTATGCATGTTTTCTATAGGCGTAATTGAATCTATTGGCATATGTGATTTAAGTAGATGGGATTTAATATAAATAGGGTTTTTTGAAGCTAAAAGAAAGTGTTTCTTAAAGTTGCATAACTTCTTAAAGTTGCATAGCAACGCAGCTTCACATCATATATTGAAGACACCAAGAGCCTGGATTACTGGGACAGAATAAAACTCCTCAAAATCTACTCTATTGAACGTCGATGTGAGAGATATCGAATTATATACACCTGGAAAATGATTGAAGGCAAAGTACCGAACTATGGCATAACAACGTATCATTCAAAAAGATATGTTAGACTTGGTAAGGTACCAGCAATAAACACAAAAGCCTCACAGTCAACAAGAACACTGCGGGAAGGAAGTCTTTCTGTCTGAGGAGTACAGCTCTTTAATATAATACCAGCTTACATTAGAAATCAATCAAACTGCAGTGTACAATCATTCAAAAGGCAGCTTGACAAGGTGTTAGAAACAATACCAGATGAACCACAGATTCCAGGATACACCCAGCTAACGCAAACAGATTTAATCTCATGACAAAACTGAACAGAGCATCCTCATGACATGCTGTGAGCCCTGATGGTGGAGTCTCCGACTTGGCCTGAGCATATAGCTCAAACACTCTAATCTAATCTAATGTAATCTAAATCCGATGAGACCGTACCGTTTTCAAACCCAAGCTTGTGCATGTATTTTATTCTAAATATTCAACTTATATAATGGTGCACTAAGTAAACATTCATTGGTGAATAGAAGGAATATTAAGTCAATTTAATAGAAGTTATCCTTGCTGCTAGCCTGAGATCTAGAATCCAAGCATGCACACCAACATTATTTATTGTTTTCACGTTCATTATCATCGGATTATGCAACTGCAAGTGAACATAGACTTACATAGACATAGACTTATATATAATTAATATATATATATACATTTACACACACACACAAATATATATATATATATATATATATATATATATATATATATATATGTGTGTGTGTCTGCGTGTGTAGCGTGGACATAACACAGCTATATCCTGCACTGTGCTGCCAGCTGGTGTATTCCGGGCTAACCATTGGAGGTTGCGGGTGATATACATATAATATACATATATACATACATACAGTAAAACATCTCTAAATCGACTGACCATGGGACCGACTTTAAATGGTCCATTTAGGGAGGTGGTCAGTTTAGGGAGGCTTTTCTTTATCATTACAAAGGTATTGTATGGGGGATCATTTGGGACCTAAATATCGATCGATATAAGGGAGTGGTCAATCTGTGGTATATATATATATATATGTATATATATATACTTACACACACACACACATATATATATATACAGTAAAACCTCTCTAACTGACCACCTCCACAGATCGACCACTCCCCTATATCGATCGCTTTATTTGGGTCACAATAATACCATTTTAACCATATTCTAATAGTCTACTTCTAACTCCCTAAACCGACTGCCTCCCTAAATTGACCACTTAAAGTCGGTCCCAAAGTCGGTCGATTTAGAGAGGTTATACTGCATATATATATATATATATTTTTATATATTTATATATATATATATGTGAAGTGGGCGAGACTGCTCGCCTTGTGCATTTGCGCACGAGTGCCGAGTGACTCGCATCTAGAGATGCATGCTACTCGGTTTCACGGGTGCGCAAATCGCCAACATTTGCACGGCCGCGGGGTTCTCGGCCGTAATGCATTGCTTGGATACATCAATTGCGACTTTCCAAGCAACGAGAGGGAGGTCGGGCGTTCGGACCGAGACCCATCAGACGTGTTTTTGCAGGCTCTGATGTTTTAGCCGAGATTTAGGCCTTATTTATTGAAATTCTAAACTTAGATAAATCCCCTCCCATGGTTAATTACGTTAAATAAGTTTAGAATTTCAATAAATAAGGCCTAAATCTTGGTTTGACTAGACCAGGATTCAAACTCCACATCTCCCGCATGCGAGGCCTGCGCTTTAACGATTTGGTTCAGAAAATGTGCTGCTTTCATCAGACTATGTAGCTTTAAGACGGCTGTGTGTGTGTGTGCGTGTGTGTGTGTGTGAGTGTGTGTGAGTGTGCGTGTGTGTGCGCGCGTGTGTGTGCGTGTGTGCGTGTGCGTGTGTGTGCGTGCGTGTGTGTGCGTGTGTGTGTGTGACTGAAGTTGTTGTAAATCGACGCTGGGCCTCTTTTGCGACAACCCCGCTCCACATACGTCACAGACTGCGGCAGACAGACCGGCGCCTGGCTACCCCCCCACCCCCCCCCCCCCTCCCTACCCTCCACACCCACACCCCCACCTCCACTGTCCGAGCCCGTTGTATCGGGTTTCGTGTTTATTGTGTCAACCGGCTGCAAAAACAGGCGACAGTGTTGGTTGCGCCCCCTGCCTGCAACACATGGCCCGGCGTATCCTTGAGGCCTTCATATAGCACGCGGCCACGTCTCCTCCCCTCCCTCCTCCTCTCCCTCCTCCTCTCTCTTCACCTCCTCTTCCCCCCCCCCTCTCCCTCCTCTTCCCCCCCTCCTCCTTCCTCCCTCCTCCTCCCCTCCCCTCCTCTCCCCTCCTCCTCTCTCTTCACCTCCTCTCACCCCCCCTCCCCCTCCTCCACCTCCTCTCCCTCCTCCTCCCCTCCCTCCTCCTCTCCCTCCTCCTCTCTCTTCACCTCCTCTCCCCACCTCTCCCTCCTCTCCCCTCCTCCTCCTCTCCCTCCTCCTCTTCTCCTCATCTCCTCCCCCCCCACCCCCGCCCCCCCTATTTTCCCTCCTTCCTCCCCCATCTCCTCCTCTCGCATCCCCCTCCTCGTCCACCTCTCCTCCTCCTCCATCCCTCCCTCCCTTCTTCTCTCCCTCCTGTTCTCCTCCCTCATCATTCTCGTCCTCTTCCTTTTCCTAGCCCATGTTCCTCCTTCTCTCCTATACCTCATCATTCTTTCCTCCTTCCATATTTGTTTTCTCTTCTTTGTCCGACTCCTACTTCTCCTCTTCCTTCACTTTCTTTTCTTCGTTATCTTCCTCATCCTTCTGCTTCTTCATCTTCTATTGCTTGTGGAGCTTGGTATGGTGTGGTGTGGTGGCTGGTTGGTGTCTGTAGATAGGGGTGGGGTGGGGTGGGGGTGGGTGTGGGGAGTGAGGTGGAGGTGGGCATGAGGGGTGGGTGGGCGTGGGAGGGGAGGGGGGAGGTCAGTGTCAACTGGAGAAATTGGAATTCCATGAGAAAACAACGTGGGTGTGACAGTGTAGTGCGGAATGTCCAGTCTGTCACCGCTGTCACCACGTGGCAGGGTTCGCCATGACCTCTGACCTCAGGTCACAAAGGAAACATTGTGAGAAGCAGCTAGATCGTGTAATGAAAACTCAATGAAAAGTGTCCCATCATCATCATCATCATCATCATCATCAACGGTTTCACTGTCATCACAATAATCATCATCATTAGCATCATTAGCATTGACAGGAGTATTTTTTTTGGGGTAAACTAGTTTATTCATCGCTACCACCATAATCACTGTCACCAGCATCACCCCCACCATCATCATCATCACTATCACAACAATCAGTAGGATCAGTAGCATCGATAGGAGTATTTTATTTTTGTTGGTGAAATGGTTTATTCATCACTGCCACCATAAATTAATTACCATAATCATCATCACCATTATAATCATCATCATCATGACGACGATTGGCATCGGTATCATTGACAGCGGTATTTTTATTGATGTTGGTAAAATAGGATATTCATTACCGCCACCGTCATCATCATCACCACCATCACCACCATCATCATCACCATTAGATGGGATGGCCAAATGAGTTGACCGCCCAGATGGGATGGCCCAATGAGTTGACCGCCCATCTTCCATATTGGTAGATCGTAGGATCGATCCCTGGTCGATTCAAACCGATTACTTAAAAATGTATACATATCGCTTCCTAGCCAGGCGCTCGGCATTATTAGGATATGCCAATGACTGGTTTGCTCAGTGTCAGGATAATGTGACTGAGTGGGATAGTGGGTCATGGGCCTGGTGGCCTGGTCCCCCAATGGGACAGCGCAATAAAGTCACCATGAGTGCGCACTGTCACAAGTCGATACCCGTCCTGATATGGCCTTAGATGTTGCCCGGACGTAAAACTCCAACAACCAACCAATTTCCACCCAGTCACGATCTGGTGTGAGGAGCGTGGGTGGGTGGGTAGGTGGGGGGGGGGGTACTTGCTTATTTCCTTACCTTTTTATGTGTACTTTAACAAAGAAACACCCTTCGCTTCAGTCTAGATCCTGTTCCTTTTTAATGGGATATAACTAGACAGCTCTACCTTTAAAGAAATCCTCTCTGTAAAGTCGTGTGTGGTTCTTTAAAGACAGCAAAACCCAGTGGTCTTCTTTGAACCAAAATGTCTTTGTTCTTTCTTATAAATGGCTATCAAAAATAACATTGATCATTATAACCTTTGTTCTCTTCCTCTCTGTCCCCACACCGGGCGCGGTGGCCTAATAGGCAGAGCGCGGGCCTCGCGTGCGGAAGGTCGGGAGTTCGGTTCCCGGTCGAGTCAAACCAATGACTTATAAAATTGATACTTGTCGCTTTCTAGTCTGGCACTCAGCGTTAATAGAATAGGGCAAGGACTGGTTGGCTCAGTGTCAGGATAATGTGACTGAGTGGGATATGAGGTCATGGTGCCAGTGGCCTGATTTCCCAATGGGGCAGTGCTATAAAAGTTGCCATGAGTGCGCACTGTCACAAGTCGGTACCCGTCCTGATATGACCTTGGATGTTGCTACGATGTAAAACAACAAATGTATCTGTCCTTCTCTGCCCCCTGGTTAGGAAGTAACAAGTATCAATGTTGTAAGTCATTGGTTAAGACTCGACAAGGAATTGAACTCCCGACCTTCCGCATGAGAGGCATGTGCTCTACCGATTGGGCCACCGCGTCCGGTACTGGATGGAAATGCGTACTGAAGGTGTCAAGTTTAAAGTTGCCTCACCCTATGGTTTTGAGTTTCTGTCAAATTTGGTAAATAAATATATTAGATTGATGGCTATAATCTACTTGCCTACTCCATTGGAGTATATTTTTGTTATTATTGAAAATTGCCAAAAGAACCCCACAAAAAAAACACTTTGGAAATATTTTAAATGGAAAATTATATTATTTTAAGGTATTCGCTATAAAACTACTTGTCTACTACTTGGGAATATATATATTTTGTTATTGAAAATTGAGAAAAACTTGTGAGATATCTGAAGTTAAAAATTAGATATTATAAGTGAAAACATGGCACATATTTCCAGTGTGCACACAGAAATGTTGGCAATTATTATGACTTGTGGAAGTGAGGGGTTCTACTAAATTTAGTTAATATTCCATTCATTCTATTGACCAATTTCATATGACGTCAGCACGTGTATTTAGGTCAGTGCGCGCATCTCTTGGCTGCAGGACAACATCCGGTCACACTGCAAACTCAATGGCTATGAGCAATCTTCATAGAGAAAATGTTAAAGATCTCTAAAACCCCACCACCTGGAAACCAACGGATTGGAATACACATAGAAAACATGTTTACCAAAAGGATTATATTAAATTGATATGGTTAGGGTTCTGGATTTCTAATAATTTTGAATAAAACTTAAGTTTTGCACTGCACGTACTGGCAAACTGCCCGCCAATGGGTAAAACACCGCAGTGATGTGTGCTGCAGCAATGCTATGTCTATGCAGAGCATTTATTTTGGTAAAATATGATTAAAAATATCTTAATGCGCGATTGAAGAGGAAGATCTGAAGTATTTAATGTAACCTAAGAGCAATTTACGCTGAAAGTATTAAAAACAGAGATAATAGTGAAAGTTGGGATATTCTGAGTGTCAGTGCCAGTGTTAGCCTTACCAAAAAGTGCCCGGATGTCTGACATCGAGAATGGGGGTGAGCAATCTTCATGTAGAAGTGAAATATCTCTAAAACCACACCACTTAGAAACAAACTGCTTGGAATAGATATAGAAAACATATTCAACGAATAGATTATATTAAATTTATATGGTTAGGGTTCTGGATTTCTATTAATTTTAAATAAAATAAACGTTTTGCACTTCACTTTCTGGCAAACTCAGTGGCAGTGTACATTCGTTCTGCAGCCGAGCTGCGCGCACATACACACTGTTTACAAACATTAAAATAGACCTATACAGTAATACAAGTTCAATAAGTGGGCAAGTATCTAAGTTGGATTAGAACAACACATAGATGAATGCCTTTATTTAAAAGGAAAGAAATTGTGCTTTCAGCAGAATGTGACAACTGTAAAAAGAAGTGACACTCGAGGTGATTCCCTTTTGTGCAACTTTAATAAGAAGTGGCACTCGAGGTGGTTCCCTTTTGTGCAACTTTAATAAGAAGTGGCATGTGAGGTGGTTCCCTTTTGTGCAACTTTAATAAGAAGTGGCACGTGAGGTGATTCCCTTTTGTGCAACTTTAATAAGAAGTGGCACTCGAGGTGGTTCCCTTTTGTGCAACTTTAATAAGAAGTGGCACTCGAGGTGGTTCCCTTTTGTGCAACTTTAAAAAGAAGTGAAACTTGAGGTGGTTCCCTTTTGTGCAACTTTAATAAGAAGTGGCACTCGAGGTGGTTCCCTTTTGTGCAACTTTAATAAGAAGTGGCACTTGAGGTGGTTCCCTTTTGTGCAACTTTAATAAGAAGTGGCACTCGAGGTGATTCCCTTTTGTGCAACTTTAATAAGAAGTGGCACTCGAGGTGACTCCCTTTTGTGCAACTTTATAAAGAAGTGGCACATGAGGTGATTCCCTTTTGTGCAACTTTAATAAGAAGTGGCACTCGAGGTGGTTCCCTTTTGTGCAACTTTAATAAGAAGTGGCACTCGAGGTGGTTCCCTTTTGTGCAACTTTAATAAGAAGTGGCACTCGAGGTGGTTCCCTTTTGTGCAACTTTAATAAGAAGTGGCACTCGAGGTGATTCCCTTTTGTGCAACTTTAATAAGAAGTGGCACGTGAGGTGATTCCCTTTTGTGCAACTTTAATAAGAAGTGGCATTCGAGGTGGTTCCCTTTTGTGCAACTTTAATAAGAAGTGGCACTCGAGGTGATTCCCTTTTGTGCAACTTTAATAAGAAGTGGCACGTGAGGTGATTCCCTTTTGTCCAACTTTAATAAGAAGTGGCACATGAGGTGATTCCCTTTTGTGCAACTTTAATAAGAAGTGGCACTCGAGGTGGTTCCCTTTTGTGCAACTTTAATAAGAAGTGAAACTTGAGGTGATTCCCTTTTGTGCAGCTTTAATAAGAAGTGGCACGTGAGGTGGTTCCCTTTTGTGCAACTTTAGTAAGAAGTGGCACTCGAGGTGATTCCCTTTTGTGCAACTTTAATAAGAAGTGTCATGTGAGGTGATTCCCTTTTGTCCAACTTTAATAAGAAGTGACACGTGAGGTGGTTCCCTTTTGTGTAACTTTAATAAGAAGTGACACTTGAGGTGGTTCCCTTTTGTGTAACTTTAATAAGAAGTGGCACTCGAGGTGGTTCCCTTTTGTGTAACTTTAATAAGAAGTGGCACATGAGGTGATTCCCTTTTATGTACACGTGTTTGAGAAGTGACCATGATACTATGCTCTCCCCTCCCTTCTCCCCGCCTGCCTACCTCTCCACCCCCTCCCTTCTCTCAGCCTGCCCCCCTCTCCCCCCCCCCGTACCCCAGCTCCGCCCCCTTACCCTCTTTCCCCGTCCCTCTCCCTCCCTCCGGTACCATGCATATACCCCTCCTCCTGCCCTTCCTCTCTCCTCCTCTTACCTCTCCCCTCCCTTCCACTCCCCTCCCTCTCCCCCCACTCCCCTCTCCCCTCCCTTCCACTCCCCTCTCTCCATCCCACTGCCCCTATATCCCCTCCCCCCCTCCCACTGCCCCCTCTCCCCTCCCCTCCAAACCCATTCCTTTCCCCCCTCCCTCACAACTGGCCCCCTTCTCCCTCCCTTCCTCTCCCGCCTCCTCCCACTGTCCCACCTTTTCCTTCCCTCCCTCCCATCCAATGTTTTCAACTCTCCCCTCCCCCCTCCCTCCCACGCCCCTTCCCCTCCCTTCCACTACCGCCTCTCCTCCCTCCCCCCCCTCCACTCCCCTCTCCCCCCCCCCCCCCTCCCCACGATCCCCTCCGCCACGTATCGCCACACATCATCCCCCGCACCCCCCAACACACATATCACCAACCCCTCAAACACATCAAGGCGAAATTCTTCCCGCGTCACCTAGCCCCCAACACCACCTCCACCACCACCACCACCACAACCACCACACCTCCACCACCACCACCACCTCCACCACCACCCACACACCACCTCCATAACCCTCCGAATACCCCCCTCCCCACCGGTCTGGTCCTGCTAGACGTGGCGGCGCCTGCGCGGTTTCCATGACAACAAGTGGGCTGGGAGGTTTGGAGCGTTGTGGTGGTTGTTGACAGGCGACAGTCCTTACTGTTTTATTTCATGCTTTATTTCTGGATCTTTTTTATGTAATATATATATATATATATATACACCACAACACATATATATATATATATATATTATATATAATATATATATATAATATATATATATATAAATATATATATATATTTACACACACACATATATATATATATATATATATATATATATATAAATCCTCCGGTGGGACTGACAACGTGGCTTGTCAGTTAGTGACGAGGAATCCCGGTGGCGGCGCCACCAGTCACATGGGTGGAGTCAAGGAGGCACAGTACAGAATAATAACATAATATAATAAATAATTCCCTTCCACGTCTTTATACTCACAAAATGCGTTATGCGTCACATATTGTCAGCTTCATGGCCTGAGCACACTTGAGAAAGCTACTCAATATGGCACCCTGTTACTTGCTACACATTTAAAGCGGCATACTCTAATGAAACCTTATTTATTCCCCATGTGTGAGGGCCACAAGGGGGGAGGGGGGGGGGGCACCCACAAGCATTCACTCCTTTACAGAGAAGGGAGCACTCCACCAATGCGCATAAGTAGGAATAATAATAAATTGTTCCCCTATATGTTATACCTGTATAATTGGCGGAAAGCCACCACAGACTCATGTGGGAGGTCGGCGGGACCAAGTGGTCCTAGCCGCTGCCATATTGGCCACTCGTGGCTTACACATGCTTTTCTGCTCAAGGGGGAACCTCCCCCTGAATGTATTGGGTGTCAGTCCCCGCTGACACTCAAACACATTTGACTAAATTGCGTTGATTTTTTTGCCCTGCGCCAACAGTTCTACACTGCAGACAGTATGCATGACCTTTTTACTAAGGTAAAACAGGAAAACATTTTAGCCTTTTTGAGGGCTGCTGGACTGTACCACCTCATATAGTTTACTAAATGGATTCTATCAATTATTAATAAAACCTTTCTTTTTCTATGGGAATTTGTTTCCCTTGACCACAAATATATGATTGTGAGCTTTCTAATTTAATGAGTGTCTATTGGCACATAATTGATTGTCTGCTTTTACATGTAAAAGCGATGGTTTGAACAAAAAACAAACATTTCTTGCCGTGAATATCCCCTATGCTGCCGACACGGCGTAAAGCAACCACCAATCAATCAATCAAAGTATAATTGGCTATGCATCGCACACACACACATATATATATGTGATGCATAATGCATTATACGAGTATAAATGCAAGGGGAACATATACTGTATATATCTATTCCTCCTTGGCGCATTGGTGGTGCCCCCCCCCACACCTCCCAGGTGTCGGGGTAATTGGTCGGAAGGGCCCCCCTCGCACCACACACACATACTAATATATATATATAATTTTGTTTTTGTACATTAGATGATTTATCAATGGAATTTTCAATCACAAACAATTGTCCTCCTCATTGCACTGCTCCTTGCCCTGTCCTACGCCTAGTAATACTGAGCGGCGGGTTAGGTAGTGACTCGACTAGGATTCGAACTCCCCACCTTGCGCACGGGAAGTCTGCGCTCTACCGATTAGGGCACCTCGTCTGGTCACTTTAGAGTAGATAATGGTGATGGTAGTGGTGGTGGTGATGGTGGCGGTGGCGGTGGCGGTGGTGGTGGTATTGGCGGTAGTGGTGTGGTAGTGGTGGGGGTGGTGGTTGAGTGGTAGTGGTGGTGATGGTGGTGGTAGTGGTGATGGTTATGGTCGTGGTGGTGGTAGTGGTGGTGGTGGTGGTAGTGGTGGTGGTAGTGGTGGTGGTAGTGGTATTGTTTGGTGTGGTTGTGGTAGTGGTGGTGATGGTTATGGTGGTGGTGGTAGTGTTAGTGATAGTGGTAGTGGTGGTGGTGATGATGGTGGTGGTGGTGGTACTGGTAGTGGTGGTGATGGTTATGGTGGTGGCACTGGTAGTGGTTGTGGTACTGGTAGTACTTGTGGTGGTAGTAGTGGTGGTAGTGGTGGTGGTGGTGGTGGTGGTACTGGTAGGGGTGGTGGTGGTGATGGTTAGTGGTGGGTTGGTGGTAGTATGTGGTGGAGTGGTGGTGGTAGTGGGATTGTAGTGGTAATGTAGTGGTGGTAGTGGTAGTGGTGATGGTGGTGGTTTGGTAGTGATGGTAGTAGTGGTGGTGGTGGTAGTGGTAGTGGTGGTGTAGTGGTGGTGGTGTAGTGGTGGTGGTGTAGTGGTGATGGTGGTGGTGTAGTTGTGGTTGTGGTGATGGTGGTGGTGGTGATGCTGGTGGTAGTGGTGCTGGTGTAGTGGTGATGGTGGTAGTGGTAGTGGTGATGGCGGTGGCGGTGCTGGTGGCAGTGGTGGTGATGGTGTGGTGTGATGGTGGTGGTGTAGTGGTGGTAGTGGTAGTGGTGATGATGGTGGTTTGGTAGTGATGGTAGTAGTGGTGGTGGTGGTAGTGGTAGTGGTGGTGGTGTAGTGGTGGTGTAGTGGTGGTGGTGTAGTGGTGGTAGTGGTAGTGGTGATGATGGTGGTTTGGTGGTGGTGGTGTGGTGGTGGTGGTGGTGGTGGTAGTGGTGGTGTGGTGGTGGTGGTGTAGTGGTGGTGGTGTGGTGGTGGTGGTGGTGGTGGTGGTGGTGGCGGCGGTGGTGGTGGTGATGGTGGTGATGGTGAGAAGAGTATGAATACTAAGATAGATTATAAATATAATGCTCAACTTAATATATTTATCTAAGAAAATGTACCGATTCGGCCGCCAATTTGGGCACTTTAAAGTAGATAATGATGGTGGAACCAGAAACTCAAAACCACCCGGCTCTGCCGCTTTAATTAGTGTTTGAGTTGTCCGTCGTGAAGTGCGTGGCGCTGTGTCTGTTGGGAGAGGGACGTGGGGAGCGGTTCTCTGAAGGGACCATGTGGCGACTGTGGGATGGGGTATCCCCAAGAGTACTACCGGAGCCTGCTTCAAACATACCGCTACTGATATGCTAGCTTCCACAGACGCGCCACCGGAAACGGAAGTGACCGTCCGCATGCGCGCCAACGCGTTTTTCCGCCTCTCCGCTGACACACTTTGTTCGCAGCAGGGAGCTTGTATTAGTACTAATAGTAGTGCTGTTGCGCATTTTAGCCGGAGAATAGACGGGATCATGGTTCCAACTGCGCATGCGCTGGAAACGGCGTTGGCAGCAAAGCAAATACGAATGGCCATTGAGTTTGTCAATACGCGTAGGGAAAAACTTTGATTTTATTCAAAATGAACAGAAATACATAACAATTTGGCATAAACATGTACGCACACATGCAATATGAATATCTGATAAATATAGCTAAGACAAAAACTAGCCATAGTTAAACATTTTGAGCTAAGAAACATACAATTCCACACAAAACAATCAGTCACTCTAAGGCTGATATCCACATCACTATTATTAAATTTTGTTCTAAATATTAAAATGCCCAATGTGTCAACATACACTTGTTTCGGAGAAATATATAACCAATATCTGATTAACCCTACTAATTTTCTAGTTGTATGTATGTCATTAACCATAGGATATAAATAAAAACATTAATAAAATAAGTAAAACTGACTCTGGCTATGGCTCTAACACCAGTCTGAGTGCCCAGATTTGTCTCAATCTAAATGCACATGGCATAAGATGTGCTGACTATATTGATGTAAATGCAATGCTGGATAAAAGATTAATATCTTAATTTATTATATATATATTTTTTAGTTGGTATTCTATGTTTCAAAGAACAGCTGAGATGAGCTGAAACTAGCATAGCTTCACCCGGTGTATTAGCATGTGCCATGTGCTTCTTGAGGGTTTGTTTTGCTCTGATGCATCCCACAACGCACTGCGCCATTGGAACGGTGATGTAGTCTATTGGGAATTGATGAATGCTTTGTTTGTTTGTTGTTGTGTTGTGTCCTCGCAACATCTAAGATCATATCCGGACAGGTACCGATTTGTGACAGTCATGACAACGTTATACTGCTGCCCCACTAGGAAGCCAGGCTGCTGGCACCATGACCCGATATTCCACTCAGTCACATTATCTTGATACTGTGCTAACCAGTCCTTGCCCTCTCCTATTAATGCCGAGTGCCAAGCTAGGAAGCAACAATTATACAGTTTGTAAGTCATTGGCTTAGAAAAAAGACCAACAGGGAGGTGCCACTCACTGACAGTTCTCACGGTGGCCGAATCAGTAGAGCCCAGGCTTCCCGTGCGGAAGGTCAGGAGTTCGAATCCCAGCCGAGTCAAAGCAATGACTTATAAAATTGATACCTAGCCCAGGGCTCGGCATTAATAGAATAGGACAAGGACTGGTTGGCAGACTATCAGGACAATGTGACTGTGTGGGATATCGGATCATGATGCGGGTGACTAAAGCCGTGTTCACACGGGCAAAATGTAAAGCGATTCAGCCAAGGCGAATCATATGAATTGATTTAGATGCGCATTCACACGGGCAGTACTTGGGCCGGAAATCGATATCAGCGTATGAGCAAGTCCATACTAACCAGCGCCAGTTTCGGTTAGTCGACGTCGGCATGAGAGAGTGTGGGTTCGACCTAGATATGTATGGACTGAATCGTATTGGTTTGGAACGGTCAAACCTTCTGCAGGGCAGTGAAAACATTAAAATAAATCATGAAAAAAATATCTTCGCCCAGCTAGCGGTTTCATAGACCAAATTATATAATATGCGCTTTTGATTGACCGGAAAGTCAACAAACTAAGGTCTCGACTGCACATGCGTTTGACATCCTTAAACCGGCTCATCTAAACCGCTTGCGTCCACACGGGCGATATAAGTCGAATCATAAAATTTGGTTCATATAAACCACCTCCACAGTTGGTTTATAAATTCCTATTTATATGATTCGATTCAGCCCTAAACCGACACAGCCTCCCGTTCACACGCGAAATGTAACCCAAACTATACAAGTTGATTTTTATGATTCGAATTAACTGCCCCGTGTGAACACGGCTATAGTCTCCCAGTGGGGCAGCACTAACAGTATAAAGTCGCCATGCAGAACAATAAACAAACAAACAAGACAGTTCTAGCCCCGAATATTGCCTCAGCTGTGGACACGGCGTTAATCAATCACCAATCAATCAATCAATAATTGAACCAGTTCCAGTGCGTGTAAGTGCTAATGTAGTAAGGGGACTCGCTGGTAGGGGGCGACACTGACTGACTCTCTTGTTTGAATTAGTAGTAACAAGGCAAGTCGGTCATACGGGTGACACTGTCCCGTTGTACCGTCCTGATATGACCTTAGATGTTGCTAGGACGTAAAACAACAACAAACAAACAACTGTCCCGTTGTCACTGCAAGCATTAGTAGCACAAGTCGCCCATAGGGGGAATCACTGACTGATTCACTCTGTGCATATAGTAGTAAGGCAAAATTCCCATAGGGGGCGACACTGATTGACTGTTGGAGCAACAGTAGGAAAACAGGTTGTTCCTTTTACGGGAAGACACTGGCTGACTCAGCATGAACCGTAGTAAGCGAAGTGGCCCATAGGGAGCGACACTGACTGTCGGTGCAAGGACTTTTGATGCAATAGACCTATTTCATATGACGTCAGCATAGGTATCTAGGTCAGTGCGCGGGCCTGACACACAGTCACACTGCAAATCCAATGGCTATGAGCAATCTTCATAGAGAAAAGGTGAAATATCTCTAAAACCACACCACCTAGAAACAAACAGCTTGGAACACATATAGAAAACATATTCAACTATGAGATTATATTAAATTTCTGAGGTAAGGGTTCTGCATTTCTATTGATGCGCGAAAAGGAAGAGAGGAGGCGGGGGTGGAAATAAGGCGTCTTTTATTTTCGCCTCAGACAGAGCATACAGGTCATACAGAGTAACAAGAGGACAAATAGAAGTAAATAAGGAATAATGTGATAAAAGTAAGGAAGCTCGTGAGGAGCAGAGTAATGAGGAAATTCAGTTAATCAAGTCTCAGTGGAGTGAGGGGGTGCCGAGGAGCCCTCCACCAAAAGGCGGAGAGGGCTCGCGGCGCGCCCGAGGGTGCGAGGCGGAGCAGGTGGGGTGGGCCGGCCGAGAGGTGGGCCGCGTCGGGGGTCAGGCTCCCTCTGGGGGCGGGGAGTGTCCAGGGCCTGCGTCGACAGGGAGCGGGCGGCCAAAAAGGAGGAGGCCCGCTCCTTGGCGGGATCCGGTGAGGAGGTCCGACGAGGGTCGAGCAGGGGGGCAGCGAAGTCCTCAGGGCTGGGTGGGGTGGTGGTCGGGGTCTGGGCGGGGGTGTTGTTGAAGGCGGTGTCGTGAGGGTCGGCGGCAGAGGGTTCCTCGTGAGGCTGGGCTGGGATGTGGTCCGAGGCGTGAGGCCCGAGGTGATGATCCCCGGCTGGGACTATGCGGCGCTGCGATCGGTGGTCGCTGGGAGGCTGTCGGTGGAGGTCGCGGGGCTGTCGGCAGTGGTGAGGGTGAGGCGCCGGGAAGGCCCCCCCGGGCCGGCCGGGGGGAGGCCGGCGGATCAAAAATCCGCCGAGGTGGGGGGGTCTGGCGCTCACGGGCTTGCTTGGTTATGCATTCGGCCTCGCAGTGCATAGTGAGTATGCGCCTCACGTTCGCGCAGTAGGCGCATGCGTGACGGCGCCTGTCCCCCGCCTCGCCGTGGGCCTCCCCGACGGGAGCCCGATCGCACGAGGCGGGGTCCCGGTTCCAGGCCGGGCAGGGAGCCCCGTGAGTGTGCCTGTCGTAGGTGACTCGGGCGTCGGCTTGGACTCGGGGGAGGTGTGGGCCTCGGTGTGGAGGGTCGAGTGGGCGGGCGGGGGTGCTGGCGGCTTGGTGGTCGGGCATGGCGATACACTCGACTCTCAGGAGGTTGATAGCTACTGGGTCATGCCACCCGTGGGGGAGTCGACCGTCCGCGATCCAGGTGAATACGGTCTCGGAGTACCGACGGACGGTCTCCCAGGGGTAGGTGAGGTTGTCCCGGGAGACTGTAAGGTGGTGGTCGGAGTGGGCGGGGAAGTCGGGATGGTCGATGAGGGTGAGAAGGGCGAGGGCGTACTCGTCCTTCGTTGCCTCGCCCCTCTTGACCGGTGTTCTCTCCGGCCCCCTCTGTACCAGGTCGGAGGGAAATATATAGTCGACCGGGATACCTTGGCGGCTCACGGAGCGTCGCGCCTCGGCGGAGGCCAAGATGTCCCGGACGGCGTCGGCCGCGGAGGCGGGGCTGTGCCGGGTGGGTTCCTCCTGGTAGGCCCGGGACGTGGTGGGCGCGGCTTGTGTAGCAAGGTGCCGGTACCTCTCGTATTCCGGGTGCGCCGCCCCGGGCAGGGTCGCCTGAGGCGGCGGCGGGGGGCGGGCTGTGGCGGTGGTGCGCGCCCGAGGCGCTGCGGCGGCCGCGGAGGGGCGGGCGGCCCGGGCGGGCGCCGGGGCGGTCTCCAGGGCCTCCATCCGGGCGTGAATGTCGGCTGCATTCTGGCGCACCTCGGCGGATGTCTGGCGCTGCTCGAGGCGGATGCAGTGGAGTGCCTCGAGTATTGCCGAGATCTCGGCGCCCGAGGTGGGGTCCGAGGGCGCCGCGGGGGACGCCGTAGCGGAGGCCAGGGACTCGTCCCGCCGGGGCGTTGAAGATGGCCCCGGGGTGCGGGGGGCGGCCCGGGAGCCCTTCCGTCCTCGTCCCTTCCCTCGAGGCATGGTGTAGCGTGAGGTGGAGCGGCAATCCGAGGTGTAAATCCAAAAATGAAAAGGCAGAGAGCTGGGAGACGGCAGGAGGGCGAGTGCCTGAGGGAGGCCGGCGGGCGACCTTATAAGGGAGGAGGGAGGGGCGACAGCAGGTGAGTGTGAAAGCTGCCGGCCCGGGGGAGGGCGAGAGGTGGCGAGCAGCGGCGTCGGGTGAGGCGTGAGTGCTGCGCGACGCGGAGGGCGGGGGAGGTGGCGGCGCGCCGCGCCGTCTGCCGAGGTGAGAAAGCAGCGCGACAGCGCGGGGCGGGGGAGGGTCTCTTCCTCTCCTCGCATCAAACGCAATGCTTCGCATTACGACCAATTTTGAATAAAATAGACGTCTTGTATTGCGCGTACTGGCAAACTCAATCCATTGTCAATGGCCATGAGCAATCTTCATACAGAAAAAGTGAAATATCTCTAAAACCACACCACCTAGAAATAAACTACTTGGAACACATATAGAAACATATTCAACTATGAGATTATATTAAATTTATAAGGTAAGGGTTCTGCATTTCTATTAATTTTGAATAAAATAGACGTTTTGCACTGCGCCTACCGGCAAACTCAATGCATTGTCAATGGCCGGGAGCACTCTTGAATTATCTTCAGACAGAAAAATTGTAATATCTCTAAAGCCACACCACCTAGAAACAAACCGCCTGGTACACATATAGAAAACATATTCAATGAATAGATTATATTAAATTTATAAGGTTAGGGTTCTGCATTTCTATTAATTTTGAATATAATAGACGTCTTGCATTGCACCCTATTGAGGATTTGCATGTGACGTAGGCATCACACTACTCCTGCATCGTGGTTGGATAGAAGCAGTTCCTTCTACTGTCAAGTGTATGTAAATAAAACAAACAACACAAATCTATTCACTGCCACGATCTAATTCTGTTATTTGGAATCATGAATATTCACTCAGGGGTTGAAATATTGTTTATTTAACAGAATAACTGACTCAAAAAGTGAAATTCAGTCAGATTAAATCCAAAATCAGAGCGACATTAACGCCGTCAACGATCCAGTCAACCAGGATCCAAACTTCAGTCCCTCCAGATTCACCGGTATGCACAGTAAGTCCGGCCAAAGGGGCTGACACTGACTGACCACCACTAGTGGTGTTCTCTGTGGTGGAGTGGTTAGAGTGTCTGACTTTTTTCTAGGTCGGACTCCTAATCTGAAGGTCAGTGGTTCGATTCCCTGTGCCCCCACCTCTGCCAAGTTGGATTTCCACCGCTGTGTACAACTTACAGCGTTATCAAAGGCCAGTTGCTCTCATACCATGTCTATATGGTGTGGGAGGTTAAAAATCCCTTGGGTCGGTAAAAGTGTAGGCTTGGGCTTTCTATCGACAAATTGTCTAATGGTGAAAACAAGCCTATTCAGGCTTATCCATGATAGGCAGTATAAATCTTCAACCAAAAAAAACAACAAAAACACAAGTTGACCATAGGAGGCAGCACTGACTGACTCAACCAGTAGACTGACTGACTCTCTCCGATTTAAGGGCGCATTCCATATACGCGTAATGCGTAATGCGAATGCGACAACAAATCTAAAAGCATTGAAACCTATGAGCTACATTCCATACACGTGTAATGCGGATTGCGAATGCGAATAAAATCCATTATCCCGATCGCTCCATGTAGCGATCGGTGCGTAATGCGTAATGCGTAAAGGTGGTGCAAATAGAAAAGCATCAGTCGCATTTGTCCATTGATATAAGGCTGGAGGAGGCGACTGATAATTACGGACAGCCGGGACAAGGTGGAGTGCGGACCTGTTAGGAAGCAGTCTCCAAGGCTGCTGAGTGGAAACATATGGTAGTGGTGGTGGTGGGGGTTCGGGGTACTAAAAATGCTCCCAGAGCCACACAAATATGAATACTTATCTATAATTAGGTTATAATAAAGGTAGGAACCCCCATGTGACGTACAAAAAGTTACATAGATATAAATGCAATATTTGGTCATATACAGAGCAGTATGGAGAATAATTGTTTATTTTTATTTTTTAAATATAGCCAGTCGTGTGCCGCATAACGCATTACGCATTACGCGTGTATGGAATGATGGCATTCGCATAACGCATTACACATTACGCGTATATGGAATGCGCCCTTTAGTCATACGGCAGGCCACCTGTAGAGGGCGCCACTGATTACCGGCGGGGCCTAGTAAGGCGAGCTGCCGGTAGGGGCCGACACCGATTCGTCAATTTGCGGCTTCGTTGACTGATAAATTGGCACGGCGGGTAGATTCTGCTGCCAGAGGTGGCTAGGTGACACGTCCATCCGTTCCACCCCGGTGCGCACTGGTCACCTCGCCGACGACTCAGACTGAAGGCTTCTGTATTTAATTGACTACATCACGGTTCCGACTGCGCATGCGCTGAAAACGGCCTTGGGAGCAAAGCAAAGGAGTACGCCCATTGAGAAATACATAACAATTTGGCATAAACATGGA
Source organism: Branchipolynoe longqiensis (assembly GCA_030323885.1). Lineage (NCBI taxonomy): Eukaryota > Metazoa > Annelida > Polychaeta > Phyllodocida > Polynoidae > Branchipolynoe > Branchipolynoe longqiensis. The sequence continues at coordinate 72,069,898 of CM059199.1, read as the reverse complement.
CGGAAGGATGCAATATAATAATATAATGAATATGTTTAAGACACAACTCTGCATAAACCATAAAATATAAATAAAAACATGAATAAAATAAGTCAAACTGACTCTGGCTATGGCCCTAACACTAGTCTGAGTGCCTAGATTTGTCTAAATCTAAATGCACATGGCATAAGATATGCTGGTTATATTGATGTAAATGCAATGCTGGATAAAAGATTAATATCTTAATTTATTATATATATTTTTTAGTTGGTATTCTATGTTTCAAACAACAGCTGAGATGAGCTGAAACTAGCACATTTCATAGCTGCACCCAATGTATTAGCATGTGCCATGTGCTTCTCATGGCTTTGTTTTGCTCTGATGCATCCCACAATGAACCGCGCCGCTGGAACCGTGATGTAGTCTATTAAAGTGCTCTTCAAACTGTCCAATCAGTGACCGGCGCCGGTGTAGGACGTCCAAAACACTACCCCTTTCAAAACACTACCGTAGTGTTTTGAATTTAAGTTCAAAACACTACTGTTAAGTTCAAAACACTACCCCTACGTACGTTCAAAACACTACCCATGTTGAAAACACTATCATGACATGGCAGTGGGGGCTGTCGGGCCGCACAATGTAACCAACTTACTTGTAGGCCCTACATATTGGTATATGCTGACCGTACCGCGGCGTTTGAAGCACATATTAAGCTAAGATTCCATATATGTGGTATGTGGCATCGCATGCCACATATCACATATATATATATATGTGGTATGTGGCATGCGATGCCGTATATGCAGCACAGCTACCCATACCATACTTGTTTTTTTTGCTCCAAGTTTGTGAAGAAAAGTCAAAGTTACTGTTGTTTTCTATGGCAATACAGCAGCATTCGCACCAGTCGGACCATGGGGCCATCCATTTGCCGCATATCGCATTCACATTTGCATTTGCGTTTACATTTGCATTTGCACTTGCTTACTGCATACCGCGTATATGGAATCTTAGCTTTAGGCTAGAATTCCATATATGTGGAATGCAGTATGCGAATGCGATAACAAATGTAAAGTATATAAATATACAGTGGTGCTTCCATGTCCGAATGCGAATCCGAATGCGAATGTGAATGGAAATGTGGAAAATGGAAAGTGGATCGCTACATGGACAGATCGGTGCAAATGCGAATGCTGCTGCATTTGCATAGAACAAGCAGGAACTTTGACTTTCCTTCACAAATTTGTAGAAAGACCGAAAATCGCATCGATATCTATGCCACATTCGCATTCCACATACCGCATTTACGGAATCTTAGCTTTAGTAGAAAAAGAAAGAAAAAACAATAACAGGAACCCCCCCCCCCCTCCACAAAAAATAACAATACAACCCAAACGCAATAAAGACCCAATAAAGATATGGGCAATGTCTGATATACGCACTGCGCATGCGCCGCGTATGACGTGCCATACCCACCCACGTGACGCCGCCCCCATTACGAGCCGTGCACGTACACGTGTACACGAGTACACGTGTACGGTGCTCCCTCGGGATCTCGACAAGCCTCGACACAAAGCATTTGTTGAGCGAGTGCGAGTACAGGCGGGCATGGTACAGTCTGACAACGGACGTTCGTTGTTGGAGTTTTACATCCTGGAAGCATCTACGGTCATATCAGGACGGGTGCTGACTTGTGACAGTGCACACTCATGATGACTTTATTGTGCTGCCCCACTGGGAAATACCACCAGTGACATGGCCCGATATCCCACTCAGTCACATTTATTCTGAAACTGAGCAAACCACTCCTTGTCATATCCTGTTAATGCCGAGTGCCAGGCTAGGAAGTGACAAGTATCAATTTTATAAGTCATTGGTTTGACTCGGCTGGGAACCGAACTCCCCATCTCCCGCAGGTGAGGTTGGCGCTCTACCGATTCAGCCGCCGCGTCCGGTGTCTGACACTGGGACGGCGGTGAAGGGACAGACCGGGACCAGTCGCCGTCCACCCTGCACCAGCAGGGCCACGTTCAGGGTCCGTCTCGAAGGCGCCCCGGAGATGGCAATGACGTCACGCTAGTCTGAACTGCACAGGCAGTTTGTCGCCTCGAAAATGGCCACCCCCTTAGGTGGCGGCCATTTGCAATGGAAATGCTGCGCTGTGATAGGCTGAAACTACTGGATACGGCGGCCATTTTCGAGGCACTTTTTGTCTCCTATCTGAAAAGGGAGGCGTCGCCGCGACGCACCCTGAACGCAAATAGGTCAAAAAGCATCGCCGAGACGTCGCCGAGACGGACTCTGAATACGGCCCTGGTGGAGTCATTGACTTGGTGGTGGTGGTGGTGGTGGTGGAGGTGGTGGTGGCGGCGGTGTGTGTGGTGGTACTACTGGTAGTGGTGTGGGTGGTGGTGGTGGTGTGGGTGGTGAAGGTGGTGGTGGTGTGGTGGAGGTGGTGATGGTGGTGTGTGTGGTGGTACTATTGGTAGTGTGGGTGGTGGTGGTGTGTGTGGGTGGTGGGGGTGTGGTGTCGGTAGTGGTGGTAGTGGTGGTGTTGGTAGTGATGGTGGTAGTTTGTTTGTTGTTGTTTTACGTCCTAGCAACATCTAAGGTCATATCAGGATGGTGGTAGTGGTGGTTGTGTTGGTAATGGTAGTGGTGGTGATGGTAGTGGTTGTGTGGTAGTGGTGTTGGTAGTGGTGGTGGTGTGGGTGGGTGTTGGTGTTCGTAGTGGTGGTGTGGTGATGGTAGTGGTGGTGTAGTGATGGTAGTGGTGGTGTGGTAGTGGTGTTGGTAGTGGTGTTGGTAGTGGTGTTGGTGGTGTTGGTAGTAGTGCTGATGGTAGTTGTGGTGTGGTAGTGGTGTGATAGTGGTGGTGGTGCTGTGTGCATGTGGTGTGGGTGGGTGGTGGTGATGTCGGTAGTGATGGTGGTGGTGGTGCTGTGTGTGTGGTGGTGTGGGTGGGTGGTGGTGTGGGTGGGTGGTGATGGTGGTGGTGGTAGTGGTGATGGTGGTGATGGTGGTGGTGGTAATGATGGTGGTGGTGGTGCTGTGTGTGTGGTGGTGGTGGTGTGTGGTGTGGGCGGGTGGTGGTGATGGTAGTGATGGTGATGATAGTTTTGGTGTGGTAATGGTGTTGTTAGTACTGGTGGTGGTGCTGTGTGTGTGGTGGTGTGTGTGGTGTGGGCGGGTGGTGATGGTGGTGGTGGTAATGGTGGTGATGGTGGGGGTGGTGTTGGTAGTGGTGGTGATGGTAGTCGTGGTGTGGTAGTAGTGGTGGTGGTGGTGCTGTGTGTGTGTGTGGTGGTGGTGTGTGGGTGTGGTGGTGTGTGTGGGTGGTGGTGGTTGTGGTGGTGGTGGCAGTGTGCTGGTGGTGGTGGTGTGGTAGTGGTGGTGGTGGCAGTGTGGGGGTGGCAGTCATGGTGGTGTGGTAGTGGTGGTGGTAGTGGTGGTGGCAGTGTGGTGGTGTGGTAGTGGTGTGGTGGTGGTAGTGGTGGCAGTGGTGGTGGTGTGGTAGTGGTGTTGGTAGTGGTGGTGGCAGTGTGGTGGTGGCAGTGATGGTGGTGTGGTAGTGGTGGTGGTAGTGGTGGTGGTGCTGTGTGTGTGGTGGTGGTGTGGTGTGGGTGGGTGGTGGTGGTGGTGGTGGTTGTGGTGGTGGTAGTGGTGGTGGTGGTGGTGGTGGCAGTGATGGTGGTGTGGTAGTGGTGTGGTAGTGGTGGTGGTATGTGACTGATTTATGCGACAACCCGCGACTTGCTAATTCTCATTTAAACCCGCGTTATCACTCCGTGTTCCGGCTTTTAACTTTATTTTCTTTCTCTTTTTGGTATGAAAAAAAAAGTAATGCTTTTTTTATGGCAGAGTGTCTGGTCAGAAAACCTGTTGTTTGTACAGTGTTTTGTCAGTAGTCATTTGGCGATGGACTTAAAAGTTAAAGCTGCATAGTCCGATGAAATCAACTTTTTTTAAAGCCTCATAATCTGATGAAATAATCAGCTTTTTAAGCATTTGTTGTCACATAAAAGAGAATAGTGAGACAATTTAAAGCTGCATAGTCCGATGAAGCATCAAATTTTCAAAATCAAAACAATTATCTAGATTTGATTCTACATATTGTGATGGCCTACGGTCTTCCACACTGTCAAGCACTAACGGAAGAACGCCAAGATTTAATTTCAGTATGCTTCAACCTGGTTTATTACAAAACCTCTCTGCTCTCCGCGGCATCAACAGTCAACTGACGCGCCCCCTAGCTCGCCAGGTCCCACATCGCCTCTAGAGGTGGTTGGGGGGTGAGCTAGCCACACACAGTAGATGGCAGCCCAGTCGGGGTCTGCCCGGTGGCTAGCCTGCCACCACCTAGCGCCGTTCAGTGTAACTGCGTAGGTGTGCGGTGTAGTGTCTGCAGCCACCACGTGGTAGTGGGGCTCATGTACAGACTACTATCCTATCTAACTTATATACTGATGCACTTATTAAGTATTTGCTCCTGGATAGAAGGGAACACTGAGTCGATTTAATAGAACCTGTTACTGCAGAAGCCTGTGGTATCAGAGTTCTGGCGTGCTTGCCAACATTATTTTCCCATGTTTGAATTTCAAATATCTCAAAAGGTAGCCATTTCAATTAAAAGTTACTTCAAACTAAAGTAAGGTAGATTATAATGATCAGTTTAATATACTTATCTCAGAAAAATGTCAGAAACTCAAAACAGAACCTGTCACTGCAGAAGCCTATGGTGTCAGAGTTTTTGGCATGCATCTCAAAACTAACTAATTTGGCATGTCTGTTCTTCAAATATCTATATAATCATTTTTTATTTAAATGCTTGTCACTTAAAATAAAAGTTACCTCTGGGTGTAGATTAAAATGATAAACCTAATATATTTATCTCAGAAAAGTAACCGAAACTTAAAACCATCGGCTATTAAACTTTAAATTACCTTATTATTCCCTGCTGTGTAGCAACACATGCTTAATAGGCCGCTTTCAATGTTTATAGATATTGTGTATGCGAAGATTGCTCATAGCCATTGAGTTTGCAGTGTGACAGTGTGTCGTCCTGCAGCCAAAAGGCACACGCACTGACCGAGATACCTATGCTGACGTCATATGAAATAGGTCTATAAGTGAACCAGCATCTAATGTTGGCTATGTACGTTCTAGATAACAGAAAATAATAGCAAACGCCTTCGATTCATGGATATAACGAACACACTATTATTAACTAGATGACCCGGATGCAGAACCAAAGGGCGCTCACCCGTGACCTGAGGTTCCGCAGACGACATTTAAGCTTCCTGCTGGTGGCAGACGACATTTTTGTGGTGGAGCGCGGCAGACTTGAAGTTGAAGTTGAACTTGAACTTGAAGGACCGCGCTTTCCCGCCACTGGACCAGGCGCCGTGGCCTAATTGGTAGAGCGTGGTTCCTCGCGTGCAGAAGGTTGGGAGTTTGCTTCCTGGTCGAGTCAAACCAATGACTTTAAAATTTGATACATGTCGCTTTCTAGCCTGCCGGTCGGAACTAATAGGATAGGGCACAAACTGAGTAGCTTAGTGTCAGGATAATGTGACTGAGTGGAATATTGGGTCATGATGCGGGTGGCCTGATTTCCCAGTGTGGTAGCACTATAAAGTTGCCATGAGTGTGCACTGTCACAAGTCGGTACCCGTCCTGATGTGACCTTAGATGTTGCTAGTAGTAAAACAACAACAAACAAACAAACCCGCCGCTGGAAGTGCGCTGCCGGTGATTACTAGGTCATCGGGACGCGGCAGGACATGTGTCGTGTTCGTCTGATGCCGTCAGCGCGTCCTGTTTTGTCAATAAAGACCTGACGACAGTTTTATTGTCGCTAATGTCCGTGAGATCCTACTCCAGGACCCAGTCGTAACCAGGAGCCCGGCCCTTGTCACTAGGCAGTCTGGTTAGGAGATTCCACTAGTTACAAGTCCATTCTTTCTTGTTGGGGTTTCAAGTGTTGCCAAGTTGGGCCGTCTGTTTTGGAGCTTTCACTAATTAGGTCAATTAAAACATTAATTTGGTGATCGCCCGCCCGTGCCTGAAAAATCGCTCGCCTCTGATTTAAAAGAATAATTTGTTGAAAGTTAAAAATATGTCAGGCTTGCAGAAATTCAATTTTCGTATCAATTTTTAAGTTATTCGTTTGACTCGGCCAGGGTTCGAACCCAGGAGTTCAAATCCCACAACCTACCAGAATGTCATATGCCAGAAAAGTTAGAAATTAAAATAAAAACCGCCCGCCCGACCCTGATTTATTTTATCACCATTTACAGTTTTTTTATTTGGCCTCACCGGTCCATTCTCTCTTGTTGGGGTTTCCAGTGTTGCCAACCTGGAGGTACTGAAAATCCTTGAGGTTTTGCGCTGTCGGCATGGAACCGGAGTGGCAGCAGCTACGAGTTTGCTAGGGGCCCTGGGGGCAGGTACACCCCCCACCCCAGAATTATTTTTTTAATGGACTTTTGAGGGCATTTCCAAGGGTTATAAGGCTGATATTTTAGGATATGCAAAACATGATATTTAAGTACAGAAAAATACAGAAATTTGTACAAAAGTACATAAATGTGTATAAAAGTACAGAAATGTGTACAAAAGTCCAGAAATGTGTATAAAAGTACAGAAAATGTGCATAAGAGTACAGAAATGTGTACAAAAGTACAGAAATGTGTATAAAAGTACAGAAATGTGTATAAAAGTACAGAAATGTGTACAAAAATATAGAAATGTGTATAAAAGTACAGAAATATGTACATAAATACAGAAATGTGTACAAAAGTACAGAAATGTGTATAAAAGTACAGAAATGTGTACAAAAGTACAGAAATGTGTATAAGAGTACAGAAATGTGTACAAAAGTACAGAAATGTGTACAAAAGTACAGAAATGTGTACAAAAGTACAGAAATGTGTACAAAAGTACAGAAATGTGTACAAAAGTACAGAAATGTGTATAAAAGTACAGAAATGTGCACAAAAGTACAGAAATGTGTATAAAAGTACAGAAATGTGTACAAAAGTACAGAAATGTGTATAAAAGTACAGAAATGTGTACAAAAGTACAGAAATGTGTATAAAAGTACAGAAATGTGTACAAAAGTACAGAAATGTGTATAAAAGTACAGAAATGTGTACAAAAGTACAGAAATGTGTACAAAAGTACAGAAATGTGTACAAAAGTACAGAAATGTGTACAAAAGTACAGAAATGTGTACACAAGTACAGAAATGTGTACAAAAGTACAGAAATGTGTATAAAAGTACAGAAGTGTGTACAAAAGTACAGAAATGTGTACACAAGTACAGAAATGTGTACAAAAGTACAGAAATGTGTACAAAAGTACAGAAATGTGTACAAAAGTACAGAAATGTGTACAAAAGTACAGAAATGTGTATAAGAGTACAGAAATGTGTACAAAAGTACAGAAATGTGCATAAAAGTACAGAATTGTGTACAAAAGTACAGAAATGTCTATACAAGAGTACAGAAATGTGCATAAAAGTACAGAAATGTATACAAAAGTACAGTATCAGTTGTTTGTTATAAATGTTCGGCGTTTTGTTTTCTTCTCCATAAGTTGCTGGTTTTTTTAAATTTGTTAAAAATCAATATATTCACCCTGCTCATAGCGGATAAGCACGTTAACACCTGTTTTCACCGCGGGGCAGCACTAGTCCAATTTGATTCAAATCTGTTGAATTTTGTTTTAGTAATAATTTAGGTTGTCTTACTTCTTGTTTTATGTGTACATAAATCTGTGTAACTGTTGTTCAGATTACAAACAGTCAACAATCCAACTTTCACTATACTTTGTGTAAATTCATTTAAACATCATCTGTTATTCAGTTACTTTGGTTCTTTTAAAAATAAATGTGTTTGTCAAATTTAATATAATCTTCATATTTTTAGGAAAATCTAATATGGTCCAATTTGTGTCTAATATTATAATAGGAGCAATAGCAAAATCTAGGATATCATTTTTAAAGTTCTAAGAAGTGAAAAGTAATCTGTTAAATACGAATACTCAGTGGTTGACGTTTGAAAGATGAGATACAAAAGAGAAAAGATACCAGATTTAGCAGTTACAATTGACAATTATTTTATACATAAATCAAAATTATAATATAAATATTAACGCTCTTTTTCTCTTTTCTACTTCTATTCTCCTGCAGGTAAAGGTGTGGTTCCAGAACAGGCGGATGAAGTGGAAGCGTGTCAAGGGTGCGCAAATGGCGAAAGACAAGGTGACTGGCCAGCTGAAACCCGTTACAACGTCGCCACCGCCGAACCTCTGTGACGAGGAGAAGGACGCGCTCAAAGACACGCCTCGGTTAACGTGAATCTCACCAGGGGGCAGCACCTCCAAGTACAGACTGGAACCTTCATGATGGAGCGAGGGTGGGTGAATGTGTATGGGTGGGGGTGGGGGTGGGTGGGTGGGTGGGTGGGTGGTGGGGGGGGGGGACACAATGCATTCTGGCAAACTGAACGCAAACTGATTGGTTCATTGTGCAGACACTAGGGAGCAGCACCTTCAGTAGGATTCACATATTGAATTTTCCAAGAGACAATTAATTGGGTTGGTGGGTTGGTTGCTTGGTTGTTGGAGTTTTACGTCCTGGCAACTTCTATGGTCATATCTGGATGGGTACTGACTCCTGTAGGATTCACACATTAAATCTTCCGAGAGTCAAATTGTATAAATGCCGAACTTGGGGTGGGGATGGGGATTGATGAGGGGGGGGGGGGGGGAAGCAGATCAACCTAGACAATCACGTGGTTGATTGATTGGCAGTGTGAGCCCACCAGAGGGAAGCAGCACCGTTAGTGAAACACACCTGGTGGTTCGTGGAGGAAACACCAGGTGTCAGCACCTTTATGTGAAACATACAAATTTTGTTTACATGAACCTTAAATGGAATACATGAAGTAGTTCGGTGAGCAGTCACCAGGTTCAGCAAAAATTATTTTAGACATATAATATATTATATGATTATAACGTTTGGTGTCAGTACATTAAGCGGAATACACTGAGTGGTTCAAGGAGGATACCCGAGGTGTCAGCACATAATACACTGAGTAGGTCATGGAGGAGACACTAGGTGTCAGCACTATATCGGGACGTGCCGACTGACTTGGCATGTGGCTTGTGTTGGTGACACTAGATGGCAGTGCCTTCATCAGGACATACAGACAAACTGCACATGTGGTTTGTGCTGGTGACACTAGATGGCAGTGCCTTCATCAGGACATACAGACAAACTGCACATGTGCTTTGTGTGGGTGACACTAGATGTCAGCACCTTCATTATGATGTACAGACAGACTGGACGTGTGGTTTGTGCTGGTGACACTAGATGTCAGCACCTTCATTAGGAGGTACAGACAGACTGGACATGTGGTTTCTGCTGGTGACACTAGATGTCAACACCTTCATTAGGATGTACAGACAGACTGGACGTGTGGTTTGTGCTGGTGACACTAGATGTCAGCACCTTCATTAGGATGTACAGACATACTGGATGTGTGCTTTGTGCTGGTGACACTAGATGTCAGTACCTTCATTAGGATGTACAGACAGACTGGACATGTGGTTTGTGCTGGTGACACTAGATGTCAGCACCTTCATTAGGATGTACAGACAGACTGGACATGTGGTTTGTACTAGACACTAGGATGTACACAGACTAGGGTCAACAGCAGTGACATGTTTTTGGAACTCAAGGGCTATTTCTCCTTGTGGGAAACATTGACTGTTTCAACACCCGCAAATCAATAATGTGAACCCAGAATACGAGGCCGTGTGGCAAAGACTTTGTTATCAGCTCAGCCTCGAATGATGCTCACATAGCATGACGTAATATTGAATTCAGCCAATTTTGCATATGAAAGTTTGAAACAGTGCTTCTCAACCGATCGACGAAGTATAGCGAGGTTGAGCTGTAGACATCCTGATACATGATCATTGCCTGCCAAATCACTAATGTCTAAGTAGTACACACCAAGCTCATTGTTGGAGGAATCAGTGTCAGTGAATTATGGCCTTTTAATCACCAGGCTAGGCTGGCCGATACCGACAATGCTTACTGGTACTATTATGTGCTCTGCTACTCCTGGAACTGATATTGCGTGAGTCATTGATACCACACAGCGGGTTTGGTTTGCATAGGCAAATTACCTGCTGAGTCTTCTTCAATCAAGGCCATTTTGGTTGGAGATTGTTGCTGACAGTGACAGTGGTGGTGGCGCAAAAGCTGCTTAGTCTGAGGAAAACGTAGTCCAGCTCTCCAATACAATGCCAGCTTATATAAGAAATCAATCAAACTGCAGTCGACAATCATTCAAAAAGGCAGCTTGACAAGGTGTTAACAACAATACCAGATGAACCACAGATTCCAGGATAAACCCAGCTAACGCCAGCAGATTCAAACTCATTACTGAACATGACAAAACTGAACAGAGCATCCTCGCCACATGTGGTAGGCCCTGATGATGGAGTCTCTGACTTGGCCTGAGCATACAGCTCAAACATTCTAATTTAATCTAATCTAATCTAAAAGCTTAAAATTGTCTAAACCAAAGTTATCTACATGTGGTCCTACATATCTAACTTAGATACTGGTGCAGTCACTAAGCAGCTGCATAGAAGGGAACTGAATAATCTATTTAATAGAACCTGTCACTGCTGAAGCAATTGGGGTTAAGCATTTTATTGCGCACATCAAAAGCAGCATGGGATGATTTCACTTCAAATATCAGGCATTTATAATAAATGATGATCCAAACTAAAAGTAAGGTAGATTATAATATATTGATCTAACAAATATGGCTGAAAGTCAAAACAATCAGACTATGCAAACTTCGAGACAATGTGGCATTTACAGGGTTTTGCCGCTGAAATCATATATGCATATATAGATGTGTAAGTATATATGCACATGGATGTGCAGTATTAGTTATAAATCATTTCCACAAGGAAAATAAGGTGACTGATTAAAATGAGTCATACGCGATCTTATGGACAACCCTGCGAATATTGTGGTGTTTTATAGAGAAGAAGAAAGAGAAGAAGAAGAAGAAGAAGAGGTGAACAACTTCTTTGATAGAAGGTTATGAATGGACTCGGTATTCAAATCACTAGTAACTGATTGATACATCTGCTGTGTCCTACTGAATAGTTCTACTCATTTCTTCTAGTTAACATGGTGAGCTGGGTATGATTCTAAATGAATACAATTCTATATTTGAAAAAAATTTAATTGGAAGTTGTTAATTAGTTAACTAATTCGTAAGTTTACAGCCTTTGTGTCACATGACAATATATTTATTAATGTATTTTTTATTAATTTTAATTACATGGCATTAAATCGGATATTATATTGAGAATTAGTTGCGATTTTTGTGTGCTTACTTCATGAATATGGCAGGCAGCTCTGCCGATAATGTGTGGGTAATGAGTAAGGGACATTCTTGGCTGAGGAGTGTAAAATAATTGAAATAATTGCTTTTCTATATATAAATAGTATACAGGTACAGTAAAACCCCTCTAAATGACTACCTCGACAGATCGACCACTCCCCTATATCGATCGCTTTATTTGGGTCCCAAATGATTGCCCGTACAATAACATTGTAATGAAATCAAAAACTCCCTAAGCCGACCACCTCTCTAAATGGACCATTTAAAGTCGGCCCCATGGTCGGTTGATTTAGAGAGGTCTTACTGTAGTTTGCACACTGACCAGGTTCAATGTATGACAAGTGGAGACAGGAAAACGTGGTTGCAAATAGGCAAGTACCTAAAAGTGTAAATAAATGTACAGGTTGAAATAAAGTTGTTTCCATGGTAACCAAATGCTTGTTTGATTTAACGACGCCTGTAGAGCACATTGATTTTTATCATCGGTTATTGGACGTCAAGCATATGGTCATTCTGACATATTTCTTTGGAGGAAACCCACTGTCGTCATATAGGCTACTCTTTCCGATAAGCAGCAAGGGGTCTTTTACATGGACTTTCCCACAGACAGGACACCACATACCACAGCCTTTGATGAACCAGTTGTGGACCACTGGTTGGAATGGAAAATAGCCAAAACTGCAGATGGATTCACAGAGGAGGATCGATTGGATGACCGTACCTGCACAGGGGGACACTCTACCGCCTGAGCTACGTCCCACTCCTCTCACTGTTTGTTACTTATGGTACACTTGTGCGATTTTAGATGTCTCTTTAAAAAATAAAACACAAAAAAACATGAAAAAAGGGTACCAAAGCTAGTGATTTAAAGCGGCATAGTCCGATGAAAACATAAATTTATCAAAACCAAAACAACTATCTAGATTTGATTCTGCAGATCTAATTTAGACACTTGTGCATATATTAAAGTTGGATAGTCCGATGGTTTTGAATTTCTGTATTTGTTTCTGAGATAAATATATTAGATCGATCACTAGTATCTACTTTACATTATTTCAAAGTTACTTTTATTTTAAATGGTAAACTTTTTAGATATTTTTAGTGCAAACATGGAAAATTAGTTTTGGCATGCTTGCCAAAACTCTGATACCATAGTCATCTGCGGTAACAGGTTCGGTTAAATTGACTCAGTATTGCCTTCTACGCAGAAACAAATGCTTAATAAGTGCATCAGTATCTAAGTTAGATATGTAAAATCAAACCTAGATAATTGGTTTGGTTTTGAAAATTTGATATTTCATTGGAGTATGCGGTTTTAATCATTTGTCCCCACAAATAAAGGAACGCTGAGCCAGTTTAATAGAATATGTTACTGCTGATGCTAATGGTGCCAAAGTGTTGGCGTACTTGCTGGAATTAATTTAGCATGTTTGCAGTTTAAATATCTGAAATGTTAGCCATTTAAATAACAGTTACTTCAAACTAAAGTAGGGTAGATTATAATGATCAATCTTATAGTTATATATATATCTCAGAAGCTCAGAACCATCAGACTATACAACTTTAAATAAAGGTTACTTCAAACTAATGTAAAGTGGATTATAATCTAATGTATTTATCTCAGAAAATGACAGAAGCCCAAAACCATCGGACTATGCAACTTTAAAGCCGCATAGTCCGACGAATCATCAAATTTTGAAAACCAAAACAATTATCGAGAATTGCTTCTACATATCTAACTTAGATACTAATGCACTTATTAAGCATCTCTTCCCACATATAATGGATACTGAGGCAATTTAGTAGAACCTGTTACTGCTAAAGTCTATGGTGTCAGAGTTTTGGCATGCTTGCCAAAACTAATTTGACATGTTTGTACTTCAAATATCTTAAAACTTAGCCATCTAAAATAAACTGTACTTGAAACTAATGTAAGGTAGATTATAACAATCAATTTAATATATTTATCTCAGAAAAATGACAGAATCTCAAAACCATCAGACTATGCAATTTTAAATAAAGGTTACTTCAAACTAACGTACAGTGGATTATAATCTAATGCATTTATCTCAGAAAATGACAGAAGTTCAAAACCATCAGACTATGCAACTGTGAGCAGAACAAGCAAGGAGGTATACCAGCTTAGATTACAGTAAAACCTCCATAACCGACCATCTCCACAGATCGCCCACTCCCCTATATCAATCTCTTTATTTGGGTCCCAAATGATTGCCTATACAATACCATTGGAACAATAAAAAAAAACTCCCTAAACCGACCACCTCCCTAAATGGACCATTTAAAATCGGTTGCATGGTCGGTCGATTTAGAGAGATTGTACTATAAAGTAAAAGTAAAACCTCTCTAAATCGACCGACCATGGGACCAACTTTAAGTGGTCCAATTATCATTTAGGGAGGTGTTCGGGATAGGGAGTTAGAATATGGTTATGATCGTATTGTTGGGACCCAAATAAAGCGATCGATATAGGGGAGTGGTCGATCTGTGGAGGTGGTCGGTTAGAGAGGTTTTTTAGTGTATGTTGATTTTTCACTGTTTGATGGATGTGGGTATTTTGTTCACCCCCCCCCCACTCCCCCCTCTCCCACCCACTCATCTCACCAGGCGCTTGTACTGAGAGTGCTCCTCTGGCCACGTGTGAAGGGGCAGCCTGGTGCACTGGATCTTCCCACTTCTGCACTACCACGACCCGACTGACCTGTGTACACAGCCGATTCTCGATGTCGGACATCCGGGCACTTTCTGCGCTCACAACGCTCGAAGGGTAAAACAAATGCCACTGTCATACTCATAGAGACAACACTAAAACTACCCTAACTATCACAGTAATTTGTGCTTTTTGGTGCTTTGAAAGCAAATTTCTCTTATTTGTATTAAATAGTTCAGATCTTTCTTTACAATTTCACATTCATGTTTTTGTTATCAGTCAATTGGAAGTTCTTGAATTTATTTTGCGAAAATAGTTTTTGAGGCCATGATCCGGTAAGGCTACCACTGGCACTGACACTCAGAATATCCCAAATTTCACTATTATCTCTATTTGTAATACTTTCAGAGAAAATTGCTCTTAGGGTTAAATTAAATACTTCACATCTTCCTTCCTCTTCAATCGCGCATTAAGATATTTTTAATCGACCCAGTGATAGCTTTTAAATTTATTTTGCAAAAAATAAATGCTCCGCATAGACATAGCATTTCTGCAGCACAAATCACTGTGGTGTTTTACCCTTCGCGGGGTAGTTTCCGGGGCGGTGACGTCACGCCGACATAGAGAATTGTCTACACAACCAGCCACCAGCCACGAGCGCACACAAACCATCTTCCACAATACACATATTCCAAGTTCCCCGCTGGTCCCTCATGAAGGACTGAAGCTGTGACCCAACACGCCGGGTCACAGCGGTGGCTTTACGCAGCAGGAAGTGGGCGTAGCGTGTTGAATACATGTTCACGTGTTTGTTTTTATTATCTCATGTAAGGTATTCACGATGAAGATGTCACTGGAATCTACGAAAGAAAAGTATGTATGGAAATAATCGTTCCAAGTTTGGTTGCCAGGAGGCATGTGGTTACACGTGCAAAGTGAACTCAAAGTGTGTGGTCTGTTTGTTGTTGTTTTACATCCTAGCAACATCTAAGGTCATATCAGGACGGGTACTGACTTGTGAGAGTACGCACTCATGGCAGTTTTATAGTGCTTCCCCGCTGGGAAATCAGGCCACCGGCACCATGACCTGATATCCCACTCAGTCACATTATCCTGGCACCAAGCTAACCAGTCCTTGCCCTATCCTAATAATGCCGAGCACCAGGCTAGGAAGCGACAAGTATCAATTTTTAAGTCATTGGTTTGACTCGACCAGGAACCGAACTTGCGAATTCCCGATCTTCCGCACGCGAGGCCTGTGCTCTACCGATTCGGCCACTGCGCCCGGTCAGTGTGAGGTCTGTGCTGAAGGGTAGGGCTGTGCGCTTCCAGTTAGGTGCAAGCTGCAGCTGCGACCCGGTCTGCTGGGTCGCACCTTCAGTTCTTCCTGAGGGACCAGCGGAAGTCGGAATAACCCTAGATGTCGTGTACAATCCGAATACAAATTTTAACCGAACATATCAACAAAAGCAACCGAAATGCTTCACAAAATCAAGAATGTACTCGGCGGAAAGTATGTCTACTATAAGGCCATACAAAAAAATACTTGTTTAGCGTCCAGCAACCTTCAGATATATCCAGAAAAAAATCCTCTGGTGCGACTGACACTGGTCTACATCCGGCGGAGTCGAGGAGGCTGCAGGTGGTGCCACCGGTACAGTATTGGGTCTTACAGAGTATAACAATAATGATAATAATTCCTTTATGTATCTATATACTCGCATAATTCGTTATACATCTCATATATATTTCTTTTAACCCTTTAAATATAATATTAAAACTCAAAACAACGCTTTCCTGCCTATTATAATGATCACACAATTACCACCTTTCAGTTAAATCAAGATTTTATAGTAATTTTAATATTTTCTTATTCAATTTCTAGCTAGAAAGTATCCATGATCTTCTCTACCTTCTTATCATGCCTTTTGACCACGAATACCATCGTTAGTTTTATTCCTGCACATCACCATTCTACATTTAAAAAACAAAACAAAATAAAAACGGTGTTCTCTGTGGCGGAGTGGTTAGAGTGTCTGACTCCTGATCTGAGGGTCAGCGGTTCGATTCCCCGTGCTCCCAGCTCTGCCAATTTGGATTTCCATCGCTGTGTATAACTTACAGCATCATCAAAGGCCGGTTGCTCTCATACCATGTCTATGTGGTGTGGGAGGTTAAAAATCCCTTGGGTCGGTAAAAGTTTAGGCTCGGGCTTTCTATCGACCAGCAGTGGAATGAGGAAGATCAGTTGTCTATGACTGAAATTTCCCCTGCTTAAACAACTAATGGACCAAAAAAAACCTCCTGCCTGACTTGGACACGTTTTAATGGGTGGACGCTAAACAAGTAATTTTCTTTTTTTATGAGGCCTAATGCAAACGGTAATTCTGTCTCTAGGCGACATTGAAAGTCAACCAAATGCTAGTGAACCTTAAACTTTTCTTAGTGTCTGGAACTATAGAGGAGGAAGCAACAACAAAAGTGGTGGAATCACCACCACCACACCCACACCCACACCCACACCCACACCCACACCCACACCCACACACCAACACCCACACCCACACCCACACCCACACCCACACCCACACCCACACCCACACCCACACCGAAGCCCACACCTACAGCCACCGCAGGCCATCGGACATCTCCACCCTGCTGCCACCTGGTGAGACGAACGAGGGTTACAGAGTGCGTTGTGTCGTCATCTACTTCAGAGACACCCAGCGGCGAGTGCGGGAACTAGTCAGTGTCTCTCACAAGCCTGGTCTCGTTTCTATGTGGATGCCGCTCTCAGCTGAAGACGACTGTCAAACATTTTGTGTAGCTTGCCCTGGTGATGATCTTTGAAGTACTGCTAGGACGTAAAACAACAACAACAAAACAAACAAACAAACAAACAAACTGAAATATATACCGGAACCAGTGGGCCAATTGGTAGAGCGCAGGCCTCCAGTGTGGGAGATCGGGAGTTTGATTCCTGGTCAAGTCAAACCATCATCATCATCATCATCATCATCATGCGGTCGGTCGTGATGCGACAAAGACTGCTTTCATTACTTGACTGTCGCTCTCCATTTAGCTGTTTGCTGTGAGAGTGATGTCCATGAGTCGGTCTTAATGTCTCTCAGATTCAGGTTTCTCTTGATGGTATCCTTGAACCGGATGACTTACAAAATTGATGCTTGTCACTTCCTAGCCTGGCGCTCAGCATTAATAGGATAGGGCAAGGACTGGGTAGCTCAGTGTCAAAATAATGTGACTGAGTGGGATATTGGGTCATGGTGCTGGTGGCCTGATTTCCAAATGTTTGCTGCATTCATTGATTGAACAATGGAAATTTCAATCACAAACAATTGATCTTCCTCATTCCACTGCTCCCTATCCTATCCTAGTCTATCCTATCCTATCCTACTAATGTCGAGCACGTAGCAAGCTAGGGAGTGACAAGCATAGACCTTTTTCAAAGTGTTGCAATGACTCAGCCAGGTTTCGAACCCCCATGAGCTGCCACATAGGAAATGGCCAACCAGTCTAGTTGTAGTTAATAATATCATCACTACCATTAGTACCACCATGGGTATTATCAACTTTGTTATTTATTAATTATCATCATAGGCACTATGCTATCAACATTGTTATTAATTATCATCATAGGCACTATCAACTTTGTCATTTATTAATTATCATCATAGGCACTATGCTATCAACTTTGTTAATAATTATCATGATAGGCACTATCAACATTGTTATTTATTAATTATCACCATAGGCACTTTCAACTTTGTTATTTATTAATTATCATCATAGGCACTATCAACTTTGTTATTTATTAATTATCATCATAGGCATTATCAACTTTGTTATTGATTAATTATCATCATAGGCACTATGCTTTCAACATTGTTATTAATTATCATCATAGGCACTATCAACTTTGTTATTGATTAATTATCATCATAGGCACTATGCTATCAACATTGTTATTAATTATCATCATAGGCACTATCAACTTTGAAATTTATTAATTATCATCATAGGCACTATCAACTTTATAAAAAAAATTACATATATCATCATAGGCACCATCAACTTTGTTAATTATTAATCATATCACCACAGGCAATACCAAATTTTGTTATTATTAATGCCACTATTACCATACAAGTTTAATTATTAGTCTATTTTTGAGGGTGGAAGCAAAATTGGTCGTTGTTTGGAATTTTATGTCGTTAGCTAAGCCCTTCTCCACTCCACCTAAATAGTAAAACTATTATTTTGTACTGTTCCCACCAGACACGGTGAGCGAATCGTTAGAGCGCTGGCCTCCCATGCGGAAGATCAGGAGTTGGAATCCCGGTCGAGTCAAACCAATGACTTACAATTTTGATCATTTCCTCGCTTAGCGCTCAGCATTAATATGATAGCGAAAGGACTGCTTAGCTCAGCATCAGGATAATGTGACTGAGTGGGATATCAGGTCATGGGGCTGGTGGTTTGGTCTCCTAGTCCTACTGAGGCAGCATCATAAAGACACCATGAGTGTGCACTGTCACAAGCCAGTGCCCGTCATGATATGACCTTAGATGTTGCCAGGACGTAAAACTCCAACAACCAACCAACTCCTACTGTACGCTTCGCCTTCTATTGTCTATCTAAACTCCGCTGTCTGAGGGTGGGTGAGGGGTGGGTGGGTGGGTTTGTTGGTGAGGCGGTGGGTGGGTGGGTGTGTTGGTGAGGCGGTGGGTGGCTGAGGGGGTGGGGTGTAGTCAGTCCTCCCTGTCCCTGCATACCTTCAATGCAGACTGCACACTTCTGGTGTTGCGCGTCTCCGCCAGATGGAAGCACCGGATAAACCACCTGATCAAATGTTTTCTGAGAAAGCTGCACCCATCAATGTCCATCCTCCCTCTCCCCCCCCCCCGCCCCGCCACACCTTCATTGCCTTTCTCTCACCCTCCCCCCTCACCGTCCATTCTCCTTCCCTTCTTACCCCCTTCCCCCCTTCCCCCCTTCCCCCCTTTCCATCCTTCCCTCTATCCCTCTCTCCCTCAACTCCTCATTCCCCCCATCCCTCTTTCCCTAGTTCCCTCCTTCCCCCTTTCCATCCATCCTTCCTTTCCCCCTTTCCTCCTTCCCTCCATCCACCCCCTTGTCTCCTCCCCTCTTCCCCTCTTCCCCTCTTTCCCACCATCCCCCTTCCATCCTTCCCTCATTCTCCTTCCCTCAGCCCTCTTTCCTTCCTTCCCCCTTCCCTCCTCCCCTCCTGATATTTCCTTCCTTCCCCTCCTTCCGTCATCCCTCCTTCCCTCCCATCTTTCCTTCCTTCCCCTCCTTCCCTCATCCCTCCTCCCTCCCCTTCTTTCCTTCCTTCCCCTCCTTCCCTCATCCCTCCTCCCCTCCCCCTCCTTTCCTCCTTCCCCTCCTTCCCTCATCCCTTCCTCCCCCTCCCCCTCTTTCCTTCCTCCCTCATTCCCTCATCCCTCATCCATCCCCCTCTTTCCTTCCTTCCCCTCCTTCCCTCCTCCCTCCTCCCCTCCCCCCTCTTTCCTTCCTTCCCCTCCTTCCCTCATCCCCTCCTCCCTCCCCCCCTTTCCTTCCTTCCCCTCCTTCCCTCATCCCTCCTCCGCCTCCCACTCTTTTCCTTCCTTCCCCACCTTCCCTCATCCCTCCTCCCCTCACCCCCTTCCTTCCTTCCCTTCTTCCCTCTCCCTCCTCCCATCCACTCTTTCCCTCCCTCCCCCTCTTCCCCCCTCCCTTCTTCTCTCCATCTCTACTTCCCTCCATCCCCCTTTCCCTCCGTACCTCTTTCCCTTCTTCCCCCCCTTCCCCATTCGCTCTTCCCCCTTTCCTCCTTGCTTCCTCCCCTCTTCCCCGCTTCCCCTCCTTCCCTCATCCCTCCTTCCCTCACCCCTCTTGCACACTGTCATAAGAATGTTCCCGTTCTGCTAGTATTACCTTTACTGTTACTAGACTGGATGTTTACACCCTGGCAACATCTAAGGTCATATCAGGGCAGGTACCGACTTGTAACAATGCGCACTCATGGCAACTTAATAGTGCTGCGCCACTGGGAGACCAGTTTAATCAAATATTACGGCGTTACGGTCTGCGGTTTATCTATTCACAAATTGTACGGACACCGCAAGGCACCTTGCGGTTTGTGTCGCCGTATCGTTTCTTGCCGTCTCCGCAAGGTGGTTCTTGTCTCAGCAGCACCGCAGATGTTACAAACGCGAGCTAACAACACGTAATATCACTCACTACAACTGAAGATATTCTCAAATTCTTCATCAAGATAAAGATCAAAATGACACAAAAATTCACAGCGAATAGTAAAAACCGCAACTGCAAGGTGACCGTATGGGGTTGCAGCGTTCTTGTGGCATCCTTGCAGCCTGCAGTGTTACGACTGTCCGAAGTTAAAGCTGCATAGTCCAATGAAATATGAATTTTTTTAAACCAAACCAATTATCTGGATTTGATTTGACATATCTAACTTAGATACTGATGCACTTATTAAGCATTTGTTTCTGCATAGAGGGCAAGACTGAGTCAATTTAACAGAAGCTGTTACTGCAGAAGTCTATGGTGTGAGAGTTTTGGCAAGCTTGCCAAAACTAATTTTTCATGTTTGCACCCAAAATATCTCAAAAGTTTACCATTTAAAATAAAAGTCACTTTGAACTAATGTAAAGTAGATACTAGTGATCGATGTAATATATTTATCTCCGAAAAAATACAGAAATTCAAAACCATCAGACCATGCAACTTTAAGATAATGTCAACTTTAAGAAAACACAACCCCTTGCGGTGAGCAAAAATACCGCACATGTACTACATCATGTATTGCAGTGTGCATGTATTGTACAATTCATGTGCTGCAGTGCATCTGTATTGCAGTGCAGTGTGTGTTGTACAATACATGAACTACATCATGTGTTGCAGTGTGTGTATTGTACAATCCATGTGCTGGATTGCGTGTGTGCCACGGTGCAGTGTGTATTGTACAATACATGTACTACATCGCCTGTTGCAGTGTGCATGCATTGTACAATGTATGTGCTGCAGTGTGTGTGTCATGTTGCAGTGTGTATTGTACAATTCATGTACTACAGTGTGTGTTACAGTGTGTGTATTGTAAAATTACTGCATCATGTGGTGCAGTGTGTGTGTACTGTAGAATTCATGTGCTACAGTTTGTGTGTGGTAGGCTCTGTGTGTATTGTACAATACATGTACTACATCATGTGTTGCAGTGTGCGTGTATTGTAAAATTCATGTGCTGCAGTGCGTGTGTGTCACGGTGCAGTGTGAATGTGCGACAGCGGGTCAGGTCATTCAGTGCACACCTACATCAATAAATGCCGACCTTTCCACTCAACCACCTTCATTGTTTTAACAAAAGGAAAAAACACCACCATCTCCACTTCTTCCAACTCCTCTATCTCCTCAACATTCCCCCCACCCCACTGCCCCCACCCCCACCCCCACCCACTCTCGACAAAAAAGAAGCCCGCATCAACATGGACAGCAACAAGTGCAGTTGTCTGTCTCCTGCAAACTGCACTTGAAGAGGGCGAAATATATATTACATGCATAATTAGTTTGTTAGTTTGTATTATAATTATTTAAAGCAATAATACTGCAATTGACCAATATATTTATCTAAAAAAGAGATAGAAATGTCAATTTATCAGACTATGCAGATTTAAGAAACTATTAACGTTCTTAAATTCGCATAGTCTGATAAAGGATCACATTTTCTGAACCAAAGCAATTATTTAGATTGTATTCGGCATATCTAACTTAGATGCTGATGCACTTATTAAGCATTTGTTGCCACATAGAAGGGAATACTGAATCAACTTAATTGAACATGTTACTGCAGAAACCTTTGGCATCAAGTTTTGGCGTGCTTGCCAAAATTAATGTAGCATGTTTGCACTTCAAATATCTCCAAAGTTAACCATTTAAAATAAAAATTACTTCAAACTAAAGTTTGGTAGATAATAATGATCCAACTAATATATGTATCTCAGAAAATGACAAAAACTTAAACCCATCGGACTAAGCAACATTAATCTGTCGTTGTTTTGTGTACATTAGTTGATTAAGCAGAAGAAATTTCAAACGTGGATGATTGATTTTCCTCATTCCACTGCTCCTTGTCCTATCCTAATAATTTTAACGACGCACCAAGGAACTAATAATAGTATGGGAAATATATGAACATAATAAATTGGCATCAAATCAACAAGAGTGAAATAGGCTAAGAGTTAATGAGGTCAAGAGGTCAATGAAAGTATGTCAATTGTAATCAATGAGTAATTAGGTCAATCGTTCATATCGAGGTCAGGTAATAGGAGCATATGAACAGGTCAATGAAGTCATAATAAGAGTGCGAATCGGTCAATTAGTTAATCAATGAGGGTCACTTAGGGATTCGTGTCGGGATGAAGTCAATTGGTTGATTGATTGATTGGTGGTTGCCTTACGCCATGTCGGCAGCATAGGCCATATTCATGGCGAGAAATGTTTGTTTTTTGTTCAAACCATCGCTTTTACATGTAAAAGCAGACAATCAATTATGTGCCAATAGACACTCATTAAATTAGAAAGCTCACAATCATGTATTTGTGGTCAAGGGAAACAAATTCCCATAGAAAGAAAAGTTTGATTAATAATTGATAGAATCTATTTAGTAAACTATATGAGGTGGTACAGTCCAGCTGCCCTCAAAAAGGCTAAAATGTTTTCCTGTTTTACCTTAGTAAAAAGGTCATGCATACTGTCTGCAGTGTAGAACTGTTGGCGCAGGGCCAAAAAATCAATGCAACTTAGTAAAATGTGTTTGAGTGTCAGCGGGGACTGACACCCAATACATTCAGGGGGAGGTTCCCCCTTGAGCAGAAAAGCATGTGTAAGCCACGAGTGGCCAATACGGCAGCGGCTAAGGACCACTTGGTCCCGCCGACCTCCCGCATGAGTCTGTGGTGGCTTTCCCACAGATGGTTCAATTTCTTTAAGTTTATTAATGTTTTCATCCCACTCATGTTGCCATTTGGATTTTATGTGGGTGGCTATTAGTGGTTTCAGATCAGAGTGAGGGATCAGACACAGTTCAAGATCACAGTTCAGGGCCTTCTTCGCAGCCCGATCAGCTCGTTCGTTTCCAGCACAGGTGGATGTCATACCCATCCATTGTCAGTTGGTTCATTTTATAAATGACCAATGCTAGAATAGGGTGATTCATTTTCAGTCCAGCAAGAGCCAGGAGGCAAGAGAACGAATCACTGTATATAACATAGTTAGTGTGGTTGGATACCTCGATACACTCCAACGCGAGAAGGAGTGCTTGGGCTTCTGCAGTGAAAATCAAGCTCTGATAGGGCAAACATACACCAAATCTTTCCTGTCGGCAGACTGCCGCAGCAGCTACTCGGCTTTGGTCAATTGGATAATGAGGTCAAAGTTCATAAATGATGGGGTCAGCAGGTGAAGAGTTCGAATCCCATGAAGCTGGCACTCAACCCTACCGCCTGATAGTGTTTGAGTGTAGGATGGGTGGGCGGCCAAGAAAAGGTGTGGCGGTGTTGATGGTCCGACGTCCGGTTGAGAAGTGCTGGTAGCTGGGTGAGCTTACCGGAAGTCTTATTGGGTTCACTGAGTACTCACCAGTTGGCGGTGATTCGGGATGGTGGCGCCATCCAGCATAGGGGCGGAGAGTTGTAATATCGTCGACCACAAGTGGTGGAGAATGTCATAAGTATACAACAGATGGCGTGGGTGTAAGCTAAGCCAGTGGTCGGTAGGTAAGGGGATCGGTTCCTTGTCGAATGCAAATTACCCATGTTGCCGCCAAACATGACCAATGCTGAGCGCCACGCTAGGTAGCGACAAGTATGAATTATTAAGTCATTGGTTTGACTCGACCAGGATTCGAACCCATGGGTTTGAATCCCACGACCTATCAAAAGGGGAGGTGGACGCTCAACTCATTCGGCTATCCCGTCTGGATTATTCTCTGCATTTTGTTGTATTCATAATATACTGCTGCTGGTGAATTCAAAATAGCTCAGATATGGTTGTTATTGTCTTACATCCTAGCAACATATAAGGTCATATCAGGATGGTAGCTCAGATGTAAAAACTGAAACTGAAGCAGGTGAGGGGATAGATAAAGGATTCACCCAGTACTCGCAGTACACGGATGAATACCAGCCCTATATAAAAACGGTCGAAAAAGCGGGGAAATGAAATGAGAGCCTAATTTCACAATCTAAGAAGCAACATTTATTCCTTGTATATGTCTTCATATTTCGAGTTACATTTGAGTTGAAAAATATAATAAAATATCTAGTTTAATAAGATTTAAACATTTCACCAACTCTGTGTCTATATAAGTATCCATTTGATACTGGAGGCAGGCATTCTACTTCCTGTTCTGTACTAAAGCTATTTTCACCCGTATTTACACTATGTTGTCGTTCACCCATGTACCAAAAGTACCGGGTGAATCTTTTATCTAGTGAGGGGAGTGCAGCCCACCACACGCTTGCACCTGAGAGACCCAAGTTGGTACATCCCTAGGCAACACAGTCCTCTGGTCATGGTAGACTGGGAGTGAAGCACACTGCAGTACTTCACACACTGCTACACACATACAGGAAGTGGGATTATTTTGAGTTTCTGTCATTTTATTAGGTTGATCGTTATAATTTGCTACACTCGGCTGCGGAAAGAAAGGAAAGAATGAGACAAGCGTGATTTCAGTAGATTTAATAAAACAAGTCAGGAACCAATGGTGGTCTATCAAACAGTATCGTGGTCGACCAGGGCCAGAATTAGGCACTGACTGGAAGGCACAACCAGACTTCATGAATCAGGGTAATGTGCAGGTATGTGAAGATCAGCGCTCACCCCCCCAGAAGTGGGTGGGAGGGTGGTGAAATCGAAGTGCACAGTAGGCGTGTCGAAAGCAGAGTGACTACAGTTGGAGAGAGGCAAACAAGGAAAGCTAAGAATAGACCAGACTCGTGCGCGAATTACCCATGTTAGCCTTGGGCCAACATGCACAATGTACCTTTCTTCAGTTTTAAGTAACTTTGCTTTAAGTGCAGATATTTTAAGTGCAATCATGTTAAATTAATATTGGTGTTTTTTCCCCCAAAACTCTGACTTCATAGGATTCAGCAGTGACAAGTTCTATTAAAGGTGCATAGTCCGATGGTTTTGAGTTTCTGTCTTTTTCTTAGATAAATATATTAGGTTGATCATTATAATGTACCTTACATTAGTTTGAAGTCACTTTTATTTTAAATGACTAACTTATGAAATATTTGAAGTGCAAACATGTTAAATTAATTTGAGCAAGCATGCCAAAGCTCTGACACCATAGGCATAGCATAGGTTTCCTCAATAACAGATTCTATTAAATTGCCTCAGTATTCCCTTCTATGTGGCAGCAAATGCTTAATAAGTTCCCTAGTATCAAAGGTAGCTATGTACAATCGAATCTAGATAATTGGTTTGGTTTTGAAAATTTGATGTTTTCATCGGACTATGCAGTTTTAAATTGACTTAGTTAGTATTCCTTTCAATGCAACAACAGAAGCCTAATAAATGCATCAGTATATATATATATATATCTATCTTTACTATAATCTATCTTTAGCTTGAAGTAACTTTGCCCTAAAACAACTAACTTAGGAGATATTTGAAGTGAAAACATGCCCAAATTAATGTTGGCATGCTTGCCTAAACTCTGATCCCATAGGCTTACATAGAATTTGTTCTGCTGAATTGTCTAAAGCTGTGTTTACACGGGCAATTCCAAACCGATTTAAGACAAGTCGATTTATATGAATCGATTTAGTGTCGTGTCCACACACAGAGCGGTTTAAGGCGAAAATCGATATCTGCGCATGAGCAAGTCCAGACTAACCAGTGCCAGTTTCGCTTAGTCGATGTCGGCACGAGAGAGTGTGGGTTCGACCTAGATATGTATAGACTGAATCATATTGTTTTGGAACCCTAAAAACTTCTGCTGGGCAGTGAAAACCTTAAAATAAATCATGAAAAAAACATCTGTGCACCTCTATCCTGTTCATAGACCAAATTATATAATATGCGCTTTTGATCGACCGGAAAGTCAACAAACTAAGGTCTCAGCTGCGCATGCGTGTGACACGCTTAAGCTAGATCGCTTCATCTATACTACCTCACAAAGTGGTTTACATATACCGATTTATATGAATCCATTCAGCCCTAAAACGTCTCAGCATCGCGTTTACACGGCAAATGTAAATCGATCTAGGGAAGTGGTTTTATATGAAGCATTTTAACTCGCCCGTGTAAACACGGCCTTTTAGGTAACACCAGCTGCCTAATAAGTGCGCCAGTATCTCACTTAGATAAGTAGCTTCCAATCTAGGTAAGTGATTTGGTTTTGAAAGTTTGATGCTTTCATCGGACTATGCAACTCTAAGCATAAAACCTATCGTGAAAGATATGGCTGGGATGGACAATCACTGCTCTTCCTGGTGTGTTCGCACGCCGGGTCCCAGCTTCAGCCCTTTGTCAGTAACCAGTGGGAAGTTACTCAGAACAGATGTTTTGACTGCTCATGTCTACAATTACAAATATTTAGGTAGTGTACCTATACTGCAGATTCAAGTTAGGTTCACTAACCATACAGTGCTTTGTATTTAGGTAGTGTACCTACACGGCAGATTCAGGTTAGGTTCACTAACCATACAGTGCTTTGTATTTAGGTAGTGTACCTACACGGCAGATTCAGGTTAGGTTCACTAACCATACAGTGCTTTGTATTTAGGTAGTGTACCTACAGGGCAGATTCAAGTTAGGTTTACTAACCATACAGTGCTTTGTATTTGGGTAGTGTACCTACATGGCAGATTCAAGTTAGGTTCACTAGCCATACAGTGCTTTGTATTTAGGTAGTGTACCTACACGGCAGATTCAAGTTAGGTTCACTAGCCATACAGTGCTTTGTATATAGGTAGTGTACCTACACAGCAGATTCAAGTTAGGTTTACTAACCATACAGTGCTTTGTATTTAGGTAGTGTACCTACACGGCAGATTCAAGTTAGGTTCACTAACCATACAGTGCTTTGTATTTAGGTAGTGTACCTACACGGCAGATTCAGGTTAGGTTCACTAACCATACAGTGCTTTGTATTTAGGTAGTGTACCTACACGGCAGATTCAAGTTAGGTTCACTAACCATACAGTGCTTTGTATTTAGGTAGTGTACCTACATGGCAGATTCAAGTTAGGTTCACTAACCATACAGTGCTTTGTATTTAGGTAGTGTACCTACACGGCAGATTCAAGTTAGGTTCACTAACCATACAGTGCTTTGTATTTAGGTAGTGTACCTACACGGCAGATTCAAGTTAGGTTCACTAACCATACAGTGCTTTGTATTTAGGTAGTGTACCTACACGGCAGATTCAAGTTAGGTTCACTAACCATACAGTGCTTTGTATTTAGGTAGTGTACCTACACAGCAGATTCAAGTTAGGTTCACTAACCATACAGTGCTTTGTATTTAGGTAGTGTACCTACACGGCAGATTCAAGTTAGGTTCACTAACCATACAGTGCTTTCAATTTAGGTAGTGTACCTACACGGCAGATTCAGGTTAGGTTCACTAACCATACAGTGCTTTGTATTTAGGTAGTGTACCTACATGGCAGATTCAAGTTAGGTTCACTAACCATACAGTGCTTTGTATTTAGGTAGTGTACCTACACAGCAGATTCAGGTTAGGTTCACTAACCATACAGTGCTTTGTATTTAGGTAGTGTACCTACACGGCAGATTCAAGTTAGGTTTACTAACCATACAGTGCTTTGTATTTAGGTAGTGTACCTACACGGCAGATTCAAGTTAGGTTCACTAACCATACATTGCTTCGAATTGACAGCCTTCTACTCACAAAGGCGGGGATTAGAAATATCAGGCCTAGAGGGGGATTCGAACCCATAATTCTTCCACTCCAGGGTAAGGGGCCCAACAACTGGACCACCTCCTATCCCTAATGCTTATCTCTTTATCAATAGTTGCGGAACAAATCACTATCTGAGTCTGATTTAAAGTTGCATAGTCCGATGAAAGCATAAAACTTTCAAAAGCAAAACCCTTATCTAGATTTAACCCGACATATCTAAATGAGATACCGGTGCACTTATTAAGCATCTGATGTTACCTAAAAGGGCATACTAAGCCAATTCAGCACAACAAGTTACTAGATAAGCCTATGGGGTAAGAGTTTTGGCGAGCATGCCAACATTAATTTAGCATGTTTTTTTTTTGTTTTTTTTTTTGTGTCCATTAGTTGTTTAAGCAGGCGAAATTTCAGTCATAGACGACTGGTCTTCCTCATTCCACTGCTGGTCGATAGAAAGCCCAAGCCTACACTTTTACCGACCTAAGGGATTTTTAACCTCCCACACCACATAGCCATGGTATGAGAGCAACCGGCCTTTGATGACGCTGTAAGTTATACACAGCGGTGGAAATCCAAATTGGCAGAGCTGGGGGCACGGGGAATCGAACTGCCGACCCTCAGATTAGGAGTCTGACCTAGAAAAAAGTCAGACACTCTAACCACTCCGCCACAGAGAACGCAATATCTCCTAAGTTAGTCGTTTTAAAGCAAAGTTACTTCAAACATAAGATAGATTATAGTAAAGATAGATTAAAATCTAAAAGTTTTAAAAGATAAAGATTATAGTAAGATAGATTATAATTATCAACCTTATATATTTATCTCAGTAAACTCAAAACCCTTGGACTATGCAACTTTAAGGTAGGTACAGAAAAACTAAACAAAATGGTGTTGGTGCTTTGTAATTTATATTCACATAATGAATTACATCATACATACATGTATTGTTATACAACAATTATATTATACAACACACATATATTTTCGATTTTAGTACCTTGTTATTTATATTCATATAGTACATTAGATTACATGTATATATTGTTGGGTTTTGAGTATTTCATTTGTTATTTATATTCTTATAATAAATTACATTGCACGTATATATTGTTGGGATTGAGTACTTTATTATTTATATATTTATAATAAATGATATTGGACATATAAATATAATGTTGGGTTTGATTATTTCGTTATCTATATTCACACAATAGATCACATTGCAAATATGATATAGGTGGGTCTGAGAAGTGTTCATATTCACATAGCAGATTATATTTGTTTAAATACGTTGTTGGGATTAAGTACTTAAAAGTATTTATACTCATATATTACATTACATAGCATATTAATATTGCTGGATTGGAGTACAGTGTTATTGATATTCACATACTAAATTATATTGCAGACGTACATCGTGGGATTAAGCACTTTGTTAATTATATGAAGAGTTTAGGCGCAAATCCCCATAAACGCCAATACAAAAAAATACTTATACTTAGATACAGACATAGATATAGATAGACAGACAGATAGATAAATATATATATAGATATAGATCGATATATATAGAGAGAGATAGAGATATAGATAGATGGATAGATATTGACATATAGATAGATAGCGATAGATGGATAGATGGATAGATAAATACATATATAGACAGATATATAGATGCATAGATAAATAGATGGTTAGATAGATAGAGACAGATAGACAGATATATAGATTATAGATAGATAGATGTATAGATAGATAGATGTATAGGTAGATAGACAGGTGGGTAGATAGACAGAGAGACAGCTATATAGATAGATATATAGATATATGGTTAGATAGATTGATAGATAGAGATAGATAACAGATATATAGATGTATAGATAGATAGATGCATAGATAGATAGACAGATGGGTAGGTAGACATATAGATAGATAGATAGATAGATAGATAGATAGATAGACAGATAGATAGATAGACAGATAGATAGATAGATAGATAGAAAGATAGATAAATAGATGTATAGTTAGATAAATAGATAGATAAATGAGTAGATAGATAGATATATAGATAGATAAATAGATAGACAGACAGAGAGACAGGTAAATAAATATAACTTATCAACATCGACCTTCATGGGCCCTACAGTAAACACACTAGGCCTGTATATCCAACACACGTTCTACTCATAATACACCCCGAACACTAATCCGATGGCGTAAATGGAGTCATTGGTGAAGACCACCTCTGCCCGACTGTCAAACTTATCGTTCCACAGACACCGGCTTGCCACAGCGACAGTCGAGGCACCCTTCTCTCCGATCAGCACGCTCGACACCACCTTGTAGCGCCGGCAGTTGAGCAGCGTCTTCGCCTTGTCTCGTAGCGTCTCTGACAGCTCACGTGACCAGGCACCGACCAATGAGGCATCGTACTTCTGGTTCTCGAGACGCGCCGTGAGGATGTCCTTGATGGCGTCCCGCGTGGCGGCGTAAGGGAAGGTGCTCTCAGGAACCACCTTGAAGGTGTTCTCGTACCTGTTGGATGAAGGGGAAGAAGGAGGGATGGGGGAGAGGGGGGGGGGGGGTTAAGGAAGGGATGGAATGGTTGGTGGTCAGAATCTTTCACTTTCAGCATCAATGTTATTTGAAGAATTTGTTTTCGGTTTTTTTGGGGTGTTCTTTTTTGGCGCACTTGTAAATATGTATATGGACAAGTGCAAACATGAAGCTTGTTTTATTTAACGACACCTCTAGAGCACATTGACGCCTCTAGAATACATTGATATTCAAATTGGACATCAAACATATGGTCATTTTGACATATTTCTTTGGAGGAAACCCACTTCTGCCACATAGACTACTCTTTCCGATAAGCAGCAAGGGGTCTTTTATATGCACTTTCCCACAGACAGGACAGCAAATACCACAGCCTTTGATGAACCAGTTGTGGACCACTGGTTGGAATGGGAAATAGCGCAAACTGCAAATGGGTGCACTGAGCACGATCAAACACATGACCAACACCTTCACAGGTGGACACTCTACCGCCTGAGCTACGTCCCACTCGTAAGCACAAACATATACATAGGCTTCCCTTTTTGTAGGTTGTGGAATTCGATTAGTTGTTGGAGTTTTGCGTCCTGGTAACATCTAATGTCATATCAAGATGGGTACCGAGTTGTGACAGTGCACACTCATGACGTCTTTTATAGTGCTGCCCCACTGGGAGACCAGACCGCCAGCACCATGACCTGATGCTGACACCAGTCCTTGCCCTATCCTAATAATGCCAAACGCCTGTCAAACCAATAGCTATAATATTTATACATATCGCTTCCTAGCCAGGCGTTCAGCATTATTAGGATAGGGCAAGGACTGGTTGGCTCAGTCTCAGGATAATGTGACTGTGTGGGAGATCGGATCATGCTGCTGGAGGCCTGATCTTCCAGTGGGGTAGCACTATAAAATTCACCATGAGTGCGCACTGTCACAAGTCGGCACCCATCCTTATATGACCTTAGATGTTGCCAGGGCGCAAAACTCCAGCAAACAAACTTGCTGGTCAATGTGGGGCTCATGGTATATTTCCTGGTATAACAATGCCTGCCTAATTAATTATCCTTCAGCAATAACTTGGTACAGGCGGTGAGCCAACACTATAAACCAGTGCACATTGCAACACAACTCTAGTTGCAATCCAGATATAGTCTTAGATGTTGCAAGGACACAGAATTCACTCACTCAATATTTATTTTGTTAAACCCCACAAAAACAAGCATAAAACGAACAAGACGGGATGGCCGAATGAGTTAGAGCGTCCGTCTCCCATTCAGGTAGATCATAGGATCGTAGTTTAGAACCCTAGTCGAGTCAAATCAATGACTTAAAAATTGATACATGTCGCTTCCTAGCCTGGCGCTTGGCATTATTAGGATAGGACAAGGAGCAGTGGAATGAGGAAGACCAATCGGCCACGATTGAAATTTCCCCCGCGTAATCAACTAATCTATCCCCAAAAAAGAAAGAAAAAGAGGTGAGTAGCTATATCTTTGTGACGTCACAAAACATGGTCATTTGAGCTGCTATACCCATGCGGTAAACTTTGCCTCTTCAAAACAGGTGCGGTTTGAGTATCCATTACAGGTTTACTCTTCTCCAATTGACACCAGGCGTCGCTCTATATTTCAAAGCTTTGATATCACGAATGTTTGCATAAATATTTATTTGTTGTGGTTTTATGTTTTAGCAAGATCTAAAGGTCATATGAAGACATAGAGACTTTATAGTGATGCCCCACTGGGGGACTAAATCACAGACATCCTACTCATTCACATTATCCTGATACTGAACTAGCCAGTCCTTGCCCTATCTTATTAATCAATCAATCAATCAATAGGATAGAGCTATAATAGGCCTTGGACCTGTTAGCCGCTCTTAATTAATAGAAATGGAGACAGTTCTTCAGATGTGGTGGATTGTAGCAACTGTCACTGGCTCCAAGATATACGTAATGCTAGGTAACCTAATATATTTATCTAAAAGAAATGACAGAAACATAAAACCATCAGACTAAGCAACATTAATGCCGAGGTCACAAATGCTCCGGTCGCCGTACGGTGCTACGGTCTGCTGTGTGGCTTGCAGTTTATGCAAATGTTACGGCATTATGGTCTGCAGTTTATCTATTCATAAATCGTACGGTCACTGTAAGGCATAGGTCACCATAAGGCATAGGTCACCATACGGCTCCTTATTATTGTGTTGTTCTTGCCACACAACCACAGATAAGACATTTTAAAGACATCTAAAGACATTTTAAGACATTTTTGTATTCACAATTTCTATACAAACATATTATTCTGTTAACATTAAGAAATTGGGGGGTGGGCGTTCCGGCGGGATTCCAGCCTACGATGTTGTGATTTTCCAAAGTTAAGATAACTCTGACTTAAAATAACCGCAACCGCTTGCGGCCATCAAATAACCGTACGGTGACCGCACGGTGACTGCAACCCACCATGTGGTCACCATACGGTCTGGCCGATGCGGCGAGTTACGCATTTGTGACCGAGGCATAAGCAAGCGACTGTTAGGGGGGAAAAACACGTTGTTATGATCACAATATTACCATGGAAACACAACCAGTGTCAATAGGTTAACAAATAATTACTTGAGCAGTCTTCCTAACTATTAGCCTAGGAGCAGTGGGAATTAGGAAGACCAATTGTCCACGATTGAAAAATGTCCTGCTTAATCAAACAAAGATACAAAATAAAGAATCATCGAAAAATATCAACATTTGATTAAAGTTGCATTGTCCGATGGTTTTGAGTTTCAATAATTTTCTGAGATAAATATATTAGATCGATCGACTTTTATTTTAAATGGCTAACTTTTGAGAAATGGCTAACTTTTGAGATTTGAAGTGCAAACATACTAACTTAATTTTGACAACCATAGCCTTCTGCAATAACAGGTTCTATTAAATTGGCTCGGTATTCCATTCTGTGTGGTGATAAATAGTTGATAAATGCACCAGTATCTAAGTCAGATATGTAGAATCAAATCTAGATCACCGCATTGGTTTTGAAAATTTGATGTTTTCATCGGACTATGCAGCTTTAAAATATAAAAGTTGTACTTTACTAACAGTCCTCACTCCCCACTGTCGAACACTTTACACAACCGTCAACATGTTGACAACTTTGGATGGGCTGTTTCACCTTTACACGTGTTCTCTGTGGCGGAGGGGTTAGAGTGTCTGACTTTTTTCTAGGTCAGACTCCTAATCTGAAGGTCAGTGGTTCGATTCCCCGTGCCCCCACCTCTGCCAATTTGGATTTCCACCGCTGTGTATAACTTACAGCGTCATCAAAGGCCGGTTGCTCTCATACCATGTCTATGTGGTGTGGGAGGTTAAAAATCCCTTGGGTCGGTAAAAGTGTAGGATCAGGCTTTCTATCGACAAACTGTCTAATGGTGAAAACAAGCCTATTCAGGCTTATCCATGATAGGCAATATAAATCTTCAACAACAACAAAAAAACACGACAAAAAGTTTCAACAGGGTTTCTTTTGACTGGACGCGGTGGCCGAACCGTAGAGCGCAGGCCTCGCGTGTGGGAGATCGAGAGTTTGGTTCCTGGTCGAGTCAAACCAATGGCTTATAAAAATTGGTACTTGTCACTTCCTAGCCTGGCACTCAACATTAATAGGATAGGGCAAGAACTGGTTTGCTCAGTATCAGGATAATGTGACTGAATGGGATATCGTGTCATGAGCCGGCGGCCTGATTTTCCAGTGGGGCAGCACTATAAAGTCGCCATGAGTGTACACTGTCAGTGTCACAAGTCAGTACCCGTCCTGATTGACCTTAGATGTTGCTAGGATGTAAAACAACAAACAAACGTTTCTTTTGCCACGACGCTGCCATGGCAACCAACGCCGTCGCTAAGCAACCAACCTGACGACGGACACTGCGGGCGTTGCCCTGACGACGCTGGCTGTGGCTGCGCTGCGCACCCTGCTGTTGGTCAGTGACGTGTCCATGTAGGTGCTGGCTGCACCACGGGCCGCCATCTTGTTTTCCCGTGTGAGGGGGGTGAGGGTCGAAGAGGGCGGGAGGGGGGGGGGGAGTGAAAGAACCCTTCTCTTCCCTCCTGCAGCAACAGCCGATATACTACAACGCTGAACCCGATATACTACCAGTTACAACGCTGAAGTGTGGGCGGTCACACTGCTGTCTCCTCTGGTTCAAGCTGGATGCTCCCGCGTGTAGAAGTTGGCGCAGCGGGTGAAGCAGTGTGAAGCTCGTTCCGTGACAAAGTTGGCACCCGCGTTGCAAATTACAAAATTGTTTTAAAACAAAATCTCTTCACCACCCGAAGCGCTGTGTTGGCGATCTGAGCGTGTGTCCGTGTGTGTGTCCGTGTGTGTATCTGTGTGTGCTTGCAGCACCAGTGTGTGACGGTCAGTGCAGGCTGGCTTGTATTGCGCTTCCTGCAGAACAGTACTGAACTGGTCAGTACTGATCCTCTGCGCGCGCATGCGAAATATGGTCATTCCGGTGCGTGGTGGTGGTGGAGAGCATGTGTGGGTGTGTGGGTGAGTGGGTGTATGGGTGTGTGAGTGTGTGGGTGTGTGGGTATGTGGGTGTGTAGGTGTGTAGGTGTGTGGGTGTGTGGGTGTGTGGGTGTGTGGGTGTGTTTTGAATTCTCAGCTCTTATGTCTGTGATACACTAACCGATTTTATATATTATATATAATATTTTTTTCTTGAAGATTTATAGTGCCTATCATGGATAATTCTGAATAGAATTCTTTTCACCATTAGACAGTTTGTCATTAGAAAGCCCGAGCCTACACTTTTACCGACCCAAGGGTTTTTTAACCTCCCACACCACATAGACATGGTATAAGAGCAACTGTCTTTTGATGATGCTGTGAGTTATACACAGCGCTGGAAATCCAAATTGGCAGAGGTGGGGGCACATATATACATAAATTATATTTATGTATATTATTCATATTTATATACATATTTATATATATATAGAGAGAGAGAGAGCATGGGCCGACCATTGGAAAGATTGCGTTTGGTTCCTGATCAAGTCAAACCAATGATGTATCAAATTCATACTTGTCGCTTCCTAGCCTGGTGCTTGGCATTAATAGGATAGGGCAAGGACTGGTTAGCTCAGAGTGAGGATAATGACACTGAGTGGAATATCGGGTCATGGTGCCAGCCATCTAATTTCCCAGTGTGGCAGCACTATAAAGTTGCCACGACTGTGCACTGTCACAAGTAGGTTCCCGTCCTGATATGACCTCAGATGATTCCACGACGTAAGGCTCAAACAAATCCGCTTAGCAAGCAGCACAGTAATAAGCTTATAAAAAGCCAGTAATAAATATATGAATATATCACTCTATCAATATATATATATATATATACATATATATATATATATATATATATATATGAAGAGTTCAGTGCAAAACCACGTAGACACCAATCCAAAAATGTAGTTTAAATAAAAGGTTTTTACCTGAAAATAATTTTACTCCTCACTAATTCCACTTTCATATATGATCACATGGATACAGAGCAATGACCAACAGTGTAGGAATATAACACAATTGGTCGTAATGCGTAGCATTACGTTTGATGCGAGGAAAGGAGGAGACCCTCCCCCGGCCCGCGCGTCGCGCCACCTCCACACCTCGGCCGACATCGCTCACTCACCGCCACCTCCCCCCGCCCGTCCTTTGTTCACGGCGCCCACACCTCACCCGACCCCTGCTGCTCGCCACCCCCCACCCTTCCCCGGGCCGCTAGCATTCGCACCTCCCCTGCTGCCGCCTCCCTTCCCCCCTTATAAGGCCGCCCGCCAGCTTTCCTCCTCATTCAGCTCCCTGCCGTCTCCCTAACCGGCCCATCTACCACGACGCCGTCCCCCGATCCTGCTCCAGCCGCCCCGATACCAGCCCTATCGACAGTGCCCCCCGCACTGCCCCCACGCCCGAGGCGCGGCCTGACCGCCGCCTCGGCACGGCCGCTCCACCCGGCCACCTCGGGCCCCAGCGCCCGCTCATCAAGGCTTCCACCGCCCACCGGCCTCAGTCGCCCATCAACCCCGACCCTGAAGACCACCTTGACCCAGGCGACACTGCCTTCCTCTGCCCGCCCCTTGACCCCCCCCCGACCCCCCCGACCCCCTCCCCCGCCCCCCCGCCCCGCCTCCCGCCCCCCCCGACCCCGACCCTCCCCCCACCCCCCACGCCTTTGCCGCCCCGTTAGCCCGCCCCCGCCGCACCTCCTCCCCCTCCCCCCGCCCTCAGACCAATCCCCCCGCCGCCTCCCTAGACGAGCCCACCGTCGATGTCATCGACCCCGACCTCCAGGCCACCCTCCCCGCAGCCCCCTCTTGCGGCCCAACCCCCTCCCAGTACCGCCCTACCATCCTGGCCGCCTGGCCCCACACCTCTGGCGAGGCGTGGGACCGCTACCCTAACATCCGCCATACCTACACCACCCTCCGGGAAGCGGGCCTTCCTAATTTTTTGGCCGCCCGCATTCCCCTCCCCTCAGGCCTCCACATCCAGGCCTGGCGCTCCCGCCTCCAGGACTATCCTGACCAGGCCGTCCTAGACCTCCTCGAGTTCGGCTTCCCCTCAAACTACTCTGCCCCTACCATCCCCCGCCCCACCTTCACCAACCACCGCGAGCCTCGGGAATTTCTCTCCCACATCCAGACCTTTATCGAGTCCGAGCTCGCCCTCGGCGCCCTCATCGGCCCCTTCCACGTTCCCCCCTTTTCCCCTTGGACACAGGTCTCTCCCATGATGACCCGCCCCAAGTCCGATCCCGGTAAGAGGCGGGTCATCGTGGACCTTTCCTATCCCCAAGGTGCCAGTGTCAACTCCGGCATCCCACGCCGGGAATACCTCGGGGAACCCCACGCATATACCCTCCCGTCCGTCGCCGACGTGGGCCGCCGCCTCGTATCCGAGGGCGTAGGGGCCTACGTCTGGTCGGCAGACATCTCCCGGGCCTACCGCCAGCTCCGGGCCGACCCTCTCTCCTGCCCCCTTTTCGGGATATCCCTTAACGGTGCCACCTACATCGACCTCGCCCTCCCCTTCGGCTGCCGTTCCTCGGGCGCGGCCTGTGTCCGCGTCACCTCGGCGGTGGCCTGGATCCTCCGGCGCGAGGGCTTCCACGCCCTCGTCTACGTCGATGATTTCATCGGGTGTGAGGGCTCCTACCTGAGGGCCTGCAAAGCTTTTGACGCCTTCATGGCCCTCACCTCAGCCCTCGGCCTCGACGTGGCACCCGGAAAGTGTCATCCCCCGGCTGTCCGCCTTCAATGGCTCGGGTTCGCCCTCGACACCGAGGCGATGACCATCCGGGTCGCCCCCGGCAAGATCCAGGCCCTCATCGACGACTGCGAGGCCCACGTCGCCTGCCCCACCCTCGGGAAGCAGGAGCTCCAGAGTCTCTTGGGGCGCCTCAACCATGTGAGCAGCTGCGTGCTCCCCGGCCGGAAGTTCATGGCCCGGCTCCTCGGGGCGCTGCGCAGCTGCCTCGGGGCCCCCACCATTACCCTCGCCGACGACGCCCTCCGGGACCTGAGGTGGTTCGCCGCCTACGGCCGAATCTCGAACGGCCTGCACCTCCTCCGCGCCCCGGAGGGTCGTCGCTGGGTGATAGATTGCGACTCCTGCCTCACCGGGGGCGGGGCCTTCTCCCAGTCCCACTACTACGCCCGAGGGTATTCTAAAGCCTTCCAATCACGCTTCAGCAACATCCACGAGCTTGAGGCGATCAACCTCGTCGTCGCCCTGCGCGCCCTCCTCCCGGACGACGTCGCGGGGTCGACGGTGATCATTAACACAGATAACATGGCCTCCGCCCTTGCCCTCGAATCCGGCCGCGCCCGAGACGTGACCCTCGGGACCTGCGCACGGGAGCTCTGGCTAATAGCAGCCACGGGCTCCTTCACTCTGCATATCATCCACAAGCCGGGGGCGGACCTCCTCCTCGCGGACGCCCTCAGCCGCGCCCACCTGCCCGGCCCCTGGGAACTGACGGCCCGCGGCGAGGTGGCCCGCCTCGGGCTGCTCCCAGTCAACATCACCCATGACGCCTTTCCCTTCTTCCCCGGCCTCTAGGTTTCCTGCCCGAGGAGGTCGCTGCCGTCTCCCGCTTCCGTGCCGCCTCCCTCGCCCCGGCCACCTGGAAGAACCGCCGTCGCCAGGCCGAGGAATTCGTCACCTTCGCGGTGGCCCGAGGCGTGGCCCCCCTCGCGCCCACGCCCTTCGACGTTGCCGCCTTCACGGCGGCCCTCTTCCTCCGCGGGCTGGCGCCCGCCTCCGTAAAAAACACCGTCTCGGGCGCCCGCTCCTGGGTCGAGGACGCCGGGGGCCTCACCTCGGGCTTCGATGCGCGGCTTCCCAAGGATGTCTGCCGAGGAGGGGAGCGGTCCTCTGCCCACGTCCAGCGCCAGGCGCCGCCTCTCTCCCCGCAGCAGCTCGCCCTTGCCATCAACCACCTCTCCCGAGCAGGGCCCGCCTCGCTCGTGCCTCGGGCCACGCTCCTCCTCGGGTACTTCGGGATGCTGCGCCAGTCCAACCTGCTGGCCCCGAGTCCCGAGGGGTGGGGCGGCCCCCACACCCTGACCCGCGATGACGTCCGCCCCGCGCCCGGGGGACTCCGACTGCAGATCCGGAGCTCCAAGACCATCTCCTCACCCTCGGGCGCGGTCGCCCTCTTCATCCCCGCCATCCCGGACTCCGCCCTCTGCCCCGTCGCGGCCTGGCTCGGCGCCGCCGCCCTCTGCCCCGCCACCCCGGACGCGCCCGCCTTCATAATGCCCTCCGGCCGGCCCCTCGACCCTCGCTCTCTCACCACGCTGCTACGAGGGGCCCTCGCCGCCCAAGGGGTCCCAAGGCCCGAGGACTTCACCCTCCATAGCCTCCGCCGGGGCGCCGCCCAGGCTTGCCAGCGCGCCGGGGTGCCCCTCCCCGAGATAATGGCCCAAGGTACCTGGACCTCGGCTGCCGTCCACACCTACCTGCCCCGCCTCGCACCCTCGGGCGCCCCTCGAGCCCTCTCCGCCGTTTTGGTGGAGGGCTCCTCGGCACCCCCTCACTCAAAAGACACTCAGGCCCCATGAACACTTTGACTCTGCTACCTGATTCTTTATTACATTCCTACATTGCTTATTCCTTGACTGCTTATATTGCTTACTACTCTTCATGCCGACATTTTACCCTGTTGCTCCTTCTGAGCCTCTATCTTGTTGTTTACCCTGTATGCTCTTTGAGGCGCCAATAAAGCGTCTCTTTTCTCCACCCCCGCCTTGCCTTCCTTCTTTTCGCGCATCGGTCGTAATGCGTAGCATTACGTTTGATGCGAGGAAAGGAGGAGACCCTCCCCCGGCCCGCGCGTCGCGCCGCCTCCCCACCTCGGCCGACATCGCTCACTCACCGCCACCTCCCCCCGCCCGTCCTTTGTTCACGGCGCCCACACCTCACCCGACCCCTGCTGCTCGCCACCCCCCACCCTCCCCCGGGCCGCTAGCATTCGCACCTCCCCTGCTGCCGCCTCCCTTCCCCCCTTATAAGGCCGCCCGCCAGCTTTCCTCCTCATTCAGCTCCCTGCCGTCTCCCTGTCAGCATTTCTTCTCCACCCACCCACCCAACTCTTATCCTTATCCTTCTCCTTAAACTGGTGGAGGGCTCCTCGGCACCCCCTCACTCAAAAGACACTCAGGCCCCATGAACACTTTGACTCTGCTACGTGATTGTTTATTACATTCCTACATTGCTTATTCCATGACTGCTTATATTGCTTATTACTCCTCATGCCGACATTGTTTACCCTGTTGCTCCTTCTGAGCCTCTATCTTGTTGTTTACCCTGTATGTTTTGTTGAGGCGCCAATAAAGCGTCTCTTTTCTCCACCCCCGCCTTGCCTTCCTTCTTTTCGCGCATCAAATTGTTGAAAGTTTGATTCCAATGTATATCTCCATTTTTATTAATTGGTGTTCACGTGGTTTTGCACCTGAACTCTTCATATATAAATATAGATAAATATATTAAATATATATATGTTATGCAGAACGTGATATGACCTTACGTGTTACCAGGACGCAAAACTCCAACAAAGAAGCAAATATATAGCTATAAAACTTAAAGTGAGAAGTGGTTGGCATGATAAAAGAGTGCTATAGCGAATTAAGGCTAAACAAGGTAGCCCTAAGGCGGTATACCTGTATATGAATATATAAGTATATAAGTGTACAAGTGTGTAAGTGTATAAGTGTACAAGTGTACAAGTGTATAAGTGTACAAGTGTGTAAGTGTACAAGTGTATAAGTATATAAGTGTACAAGTGTGTAAGTGTACATGTGTACAAGTGTATAAGTAAATAAGTGTACAAGTCTGTAAGTGTACATGTGTATAAGTATATAAGTGTACAAGTGTGTAAGTGTACATGTGTACAAGTGCATAAGTAAATAAGTGTACAAGTCTGTAAGTGTATAAGTGTGCAAGAGTATAAGTGTACAAGTGTACAAGTGTGTAAGTGTACATGTGTACAAGTGCATAAGTAAATAAGTGTACAGGTCTGTAAGTGTATAAGTGTGCAAGAGTATAAGTGCAGACATGTACCACTGGATGAGTGTATATGTGCATAAGTGAATGAGTGCATGAGTGTATAAGTGTATATGTGCATACATGAATGAGTGCATGAGTGTATAAGTGTATATGTGCATAAGTGAATGAGTGCATTAGTGTATCAGTGTATATGTCCATAAGTGAATGAGTGCATTAGTGTATAAGTGTATATGTGCATACATGAATGAGTGCATGAGTGCAATAGTGTATAATTGTATATGTGGATACATGAATCAGTGCATTAGAGTACAAGTGTATATGTACATAAGTGAATGAGTGCATGAGTGTATAAGTGTATATGTCCATACGTGAATGAGTGCATTAGTGTCTAAGTGTACCAATGCATAAGTGCATAAGGGTACACATACGTCTATACGTGAATAAGTGTACAAGTGTACAAGTGTACAATTGTACACTTGTACAAGTGCATAAGTGTACAATTGTACAAGTGTACAAGTGTATAAGTGTACAAGTGTACAAGTGTATAACTATAAGTATATAAGTGTATGCACAGAAGTATACAAATACATATAAATATATAAGCATATGGGTATACAGTATATAGTATACAGTATACATATATAGTATACATATAAATATATAAGCATATAGGTATACAGTATATAGTATTCAGTATACATATATAGTATACATATAAATATATAAGCATATAGGTATATAAATATATAAATAAATGCATTAATAATATATACATATATTAAATATAGCTTTAACAATAATACAAATTGAATAGAGCGCCGTCACTAGCAAGTAGCACACGCCATTCTCGTGTGGTGGCGCTACAATAAAACAATGACATGTTTCCAACTTTACCTACAGCTTATAAGCTATATCCAAAGACTGGTATGCACTTGTGAGACAGCCCCATGATGCAGTGTCCTACTCAGTCAGTAACAGTATCCTCACCAGTCCTTGCCCTTTGAGTATGATGAGCCCAGGGCAAGGCAAAAAGAAGCATCAATTTAGCAATTCGTTGCTTTTACCCCTGTGAGGGATCGAACCCATTACGAAATAGACCACTAATTCAGCTGGCCTGGTGAACCCGCTAGGCTCGTTCTTGTAATATATTTGCACTGTTTGGTTTGATTGTGTGTTTGTTGTTTTACGTCCTAGCAACATCTAAGGTCATATCAGGATGGGTACCGACTTGTGACAGTGCATACTCATGGCAACTTTATAGTGCTGCCCCATTGGGAGACCAGGCTGCTATGACCTGATATCCCACTCAGTCACATTATCCTGACACTGAGCTAACCAGTCCTTGCCCTATCCTAATAATGTCAAGCGCCTGGCTAGGAAGTGACACGTATCAATTTTTAAGTCATTGGTTTGACTCGACATGGGTTCGAACCGACGATCCCACGGTCTACCAACACGGGAGACGGACGCTCTAACTCATTCGACCATCTCGTCTGTTTGGAGACATTTTGTTGGTGAATGCTTAGTAACTCCGTTCACGCCCCCCCCCCTTCACCCACCCTTCACCCACCCCCCCCCCCCCCTCCCCCCCCCCCCCCCCCCCCCCCCCCCCCCCCCCCCCCCCCCCCCCCCCCCCCCCCCCACCTCCCCCCCCGCCGCCCAATGTGGTGTCAAGGCTTGCCTATTGTGCATATGTTTGTGTTGAGTATACAGAATAACCCCGTTAAACCAATCTTGAATGGACTCTGAAAATTTGTTTGGATTAACCGATCATTGGTTTAAGTAACCAAGCTTTAGCTTAAACTTTGACTTGGCTTTGGCAAAAACGCGGGTGCATTATGAATGTAATATACAATGTATGTGGGCACTTTGATTATTGTTTTTTATGTATATACAGTATATCCCCATTAAACCAAGCTCGGTTAAACCAAACGATTGGTTAATCCAAACTTTTTCGGGGGCCCAGCTAAATACTACCATTTATCATATAAAAAAGTTGGTGAGATCTCAGATGACCTTATAACCACATGAAAGTTTCGTTTAACCCTACCGGAAGTGGGCTGGGGTCCGACAATTCTGTTTGGATTAACCGATAATTTGGATTAGACGACTTTGGTTTTACCAACGTTTTTATATGATAAATGGTAGTATTTTGCAGGGCCGCCGAAAAAAGTTTGGATTAACCGATCGTTTGGTTTAACAGAGCTTAGTTTAACGGGGTTATACTGTATATGTATGGCAGTGTATGGAAGCTGGTTACTACACATGGAGCTGGTACCCAGCATGCAGACAACCTAAAGCTGCATAATCTGCATTTTCAAAACCAAAATATATGTTGTATAACTATAAGCCCTTAGACGAGTATAATAAGGCCGGAAGCTTCCATCTGCTCCTAGCCCCCGTCCTGATATGACCTTAGATGTTGCCAGGACGTAAGACTCCAACAACCAACCAACCTTAGCCCTAATTTCTCCCTCAGTCATCGGCTGGAGGAGCCTTGTTCTAGCCATCTACTGTTCCAACCTACTGAACCTCAGATCCAATATATCAGATATCAAATAATGGCAGAACCTCAAATCCATGGGACAGTGCAGCTTTAATGTGATACACTAACCGACATTAGGGTCACTTGACGTCAGTACACCTTTAAGCGGATTTAGGTAAGACTGCCTGGACAGGAGACTCGGGCTTAAAGTGACACACACATTAAGTTAGCCACCAAGCTCAGAGCATTTGGATTATATCGGTTCACATATAATTATTTAATTGCACATATAAATCATTATGCATTGAAAAAGATTATATTTGTGTAACAATTAAAATTGCACGATCCGATGGCTTTGAGTTTTTTTAACTTTTTGTTATGTTAAGGGGCTGTCAGACTATGAGGTACGGCATCAGCGTGTGCTCAACGTTCGAAGATTTGCCAGCACGTCAGCATTTGTCAAACTTTTCAGCGGTGGGGGATGAAAATGGGCATACACACAATGTACACATAACTTACATGTAGGTAACATATGCAGAATGTATCTCTGACCTTTTGCTAGCGTATGAGAGCATTCATGTGCCTCACTACACACAATGTAGGTAACATATGCAGAATGTATATCTGACCTATTGCTAGCGTATGAGAGCATTCATGTGCCTCACTACACACAATGTAGGTAACATATGCAGAATGTATCTCTGACCTATTGCTAGCGTATGAGAGCATTCATGTGCCTCACTACACACAATGTAGGTAACATATGCAGAATGTATCTCTGACCTATTGCTAGCGTATGAGAGCATTCAT
Organism: Branchipolynoe longqiensis; assembly: GCA_030323885.1. Taxonomy (NCBI): domain Eukaryota; kingdom Metazoa; phylum Annelida; class Polychaeta; order Phyllodocida; family Polynoidae; genus Branchipolynoe; species Branchipolynoe longqiensis. The sequence goes on along the minus strand of CM059199.1, from coordinate 72,025,414 downwards.
GTGCCTCACCACACACAATGTAGGTAACATATGCAGAATGTATCTCTGACCTATTGCTAGCGTATGAGAGCATTCATGTGCCTCACTACACACAATGTAGGTAACATATGCAGAATGTATCTCTGACCTATTGCTAGCGTATGAGAGCATTCATGTGCCTCACTACACACAATGTAGGTAGCGTATGCAGAATGTATCTCTGACCTATTGCTAGCGTATGAGAGCATTCATGTGCCTCACTACACACAATGTAGGTAACATATGCAGAATGTATCTCTGACCTATTGTAGCGTTATGAGAGCATTTCATGTGCGTCACCACCACAATGTAGGTAACATATACAGAATGTATCTCTGACCTATTGCTAGCGTATGAGAGCATTCATGTGCCTCACTACACACAATGTAGGTAACATATGCAGAATGTATCTCTGACCTATTGCTAGCGTATGAGAGCATTCATGTGCCTCACTACACACAATGTAGGTAACGTATGCAGAATGTATCTCTGACCTATTGCTAGCGTATGAGAGCATTCATGTGCCTCACTATATTTAATTGCACATATAAATCATTATGCATTTAAATTTTTTTTATTTGTGTAACAATTAAAATTGCACGATACGATGGCTTTGAGTTTTTAAAACTTTTTTTTATGTTAAGGGGCTGTCAGACTATGACGTACGGCATCAGCGAGTGCTCAACGTTCGAAAATTTGCCAGCACGTCAGCATTTGTCAAACTTTTCAGCGGTGGGGGATAAAAATGGGCATACACACAATGTACACATAACTTACACACAATGTAGGTAACGTATGCAGAATGTATCTCTGACCTATTGCTAGCGTATGAGAGCATTCATGTGCCTCACAAAACATTTGTAAAACGTTTGCAAAATGCTCGCATATGCTCACGGTATGCTGACCAATGCTACGTATGTTACTTTATTGCTAGAAGTATGGCATATACGCTAAGTACGCTGGAGATATGGCAGGCACACTTTCGAAGTATGTTAGGAGTATGTTATGCATCCGTTGGCAGTACGCGGACTGTACACGGACTGCACATTCCCAACAGGCTGAACGTATTGCTAACATACAGTAACATATTCCAATGTATCCCTAACATACTCCCAATGTACGGCGACGTATCCCGAATGTATACACAGCATACGTTCAACGTACGAGGCACACGTCGACACACGTTGGAAATTTTGAGCATGCACACAATTTTTTCAGAGCTTTGACGCACGGTGACGTAAGACGACGTATAGCGATGTACCTGGAACATACCCGATGTATGCCCAACACATACATACCGTATGACGACGTACGCTGATGTGTTGGTCGAAAATCACATACATCCGCATACGCTAAGGCTATACATCATAGTGTGACAGCCCCTTTATGTTATGTTATGTTTTTATGTAATGTTTTTTTATGTTATGTTGATCGTTATGTGTAGTATAAAAGAAGAATTTATGCGAATGATATTAGGGATGTGCACTTGTCATAATCATATGAATGTGCATATGGAATTCACTTGATAATAATATTAAATGTTCAGAAAACATCTATATGTTTCAACGAATGCATAAAAGGAAAATTGTTAAGCTTTACCAGAGTGAAAATACATAGTAGAATTAGGGGGAGCGGGACGTAGCTCAGGCAGTAGAGTGTCCACCTGTGAAGGTTTGGGTCATCTGATCAAATCCTGCTCAGTGCACCCATTTGAAGCTTGGGCTATTTTCCGTGCCAACCAAACTGGTTCATCAAAGGCTGTGGTATGTGCTGTCCTGTCTGTTGGAAAGTGCATATAAAATATCCCTTGCTGCTTATCGGAAAGAGTAGCCTATGTGGCGGCAGCAGGTTTCCTCTAAAAAAATATGTCAGATTGACCATATGGTTGACCTCCAATAGCCGATGATAAAAATCAATGTGCTTTAGAGGCGTCATTAAATAAAACAAACTTACGGACAGAATTAGAACCCCTGACCTTCCACATGGTAAGCCAGTGCTCTTTCGATTCAGCCACCACATCCCGTCTGCTAGCCTAGTAGCAGTTATAGAGAGTCCTTTGGAGAACCCTTCCACACATTCTTAGCAGCCACTACCCCACCGGCGACCACGAGTCACCCAGCGGGGCAGTGGCAGGTTATTTCTATTCTGATCTGGGGCCGTATGCATGGAGCGGTGTTAGCGAGCCAAATCTGGTTTTGGACGGGATTTCTAGTTTAGCGCCGAAAAGTCAGTACGCACAGAGCGGTGTTATGCAAACACACCGAGTTTAAGATCGGGTAGGCTAACACCACTCCGTACCAGGTTTAAGGGTGGTGTTAGGTACCGATTAGACCCAAATCTATTCAATGCTATCATATTTAACAGAATAACTTAGTCCCAAAGTGAAATTTGGTCAAATTAACCGCAAAATCGAACTGATATTATGGCCGCCGATGCGGCTGCGATTTTGGGGTTAATTTGACCAATTTTATTTAACAGGATAACATACCAAAAAAAGTGAAATTTGTCCAAATTAGACCAGAAATTGAAGCGATAGTAACGCGGCCGCCGAATTTTGGTCAAATTAAACCAATAGTCGATGCGATATTAAGGCCGTCGCCGGATCGGCCTCGATATTATGAAATAGCGGTGCTCGCCGGGAAGAGGCTCAGAGGGATTTCCCAAATCTATAAATAACTTATAGGTTAGCTAACACCACTGTGCTTTGGACCCATACATACCCTGTGACCCATTTCCCGACACCGGCGTTAGCTAACCCGGCAGAGGCCCTTAACACCGGAGCCGATAAAAACTTGTTCATGCATATGGGCCCAGGTGGAGAATAAACTGGGGAAGGCCCCTGAGGATTGAGCATCTCCGATGTGTCATTCCTTCATCACAGCACTTAGAGTCCAGTCCATCACAACATGGTAACATTTTCAAAACCTCCGTGCTTATCTAGACTTAATCCAACTTACACACTCCTGCACTGTTTATTGCAGATTGGTAATCTGTACCTCCTAGGCCACTATCCTCAAAAGTGGGTAAACAAACTCAGTGTGCAACATTTTCAGTGTGCACACTGAAATTACTTTGGCATAGTTTCACTGAAAGTGAAAGCTCATTCATGAAAGCTGCCTGCAAAAGTGTTGAAGTGCTGCTGGCATTTGCAAGTTACCAGCGCCACTCTCTCAGGGGGCAAATAGAGGTCTTACACCGGCAAGAACATGTCCAGACAGGCGCAAACCTATTTGCCCCAGCAGTGGCTGGTCGGGAGATGTTGGGAGTTCCATACATCAACTGCCCTTAATGCTGCCACAGTGACATGGTTTTCTGTTTAGGGTTTGCTCCCTTAGCCTTCGGTTCTGTCAAGAACTTGTACCACAAGGCAGTGGTTTACAATTCTGCAGGGCAGGGGCGTCAAACTCCCTGAGGTATTGCAATACCTGCATACCATCTCATCATCTCACCCATAAATATGGGTGAGATGATGAGAAGGCCAGAAGACCAGAAGACCAGCGCCTCGGTGCTGAAATTATTTTATTCAACTGGTATAAACAAATTAATAAACCACAAAAAAAGAAGAAAGAGAAAGGGAGAAGCAGTGACACAACTAGAAGGAAGGTACATTGTAAAAAATAAAATTTTAAAAGAAGAAGAAGAAAAGACACTCACCGTGGTTGGTTCCACTTCCAACATATCAAGTTAACCCGTTAAAATAAAGGTTACTTCAAATTCAACTTAAAGGGACTAGATTATAATTATCAACTTATTGTATGTTCCTTAAAGGAGCAACCCTCGATACGATTGAATTGTGCAACTTTAAATAGGAAATGGGTGACCTCTTCTATTTAGTTAGAATAATGCGCCAAAATAAACCAAAGAGGCAAGAATGGGCCCTAACAATATCCTGTTATCTACGATTTGTTGGAGCTTTTCGTTGGAATTTTACCTCCTGGCAACATCTAAGGTCATATCACAAGGGGGACCGACTTGTGACAATCCGCAGTCATGCTTCCCCACTGGGAGACCAGACTACCAGCACCATGACCTGATTTCCAACTCAATCACATTATCCTGACACTGCGCTACCCAGTCCGTTCCCTATCCTAGTAATGCCAAGTGCCAGGATAGGTAGCGACATTTATCAATTTGATAAATCATTAATTTGACTCGACCGGTGTTGCGGATTCCGAGGCACACCAATTTGCCAGGGACACTTCCATTCAAATGCATTGTCAACGGCCGTGAGCAAATCTTCATACAGAAGAAAATCAAATATCTCTAAAACCACACCACCTAGAAATAAATCGCTTCGTACACATATAGAAAACATCTTTACCATTAAGATTATATTAAATTAAATTGATAAGGTTAGGGTTCTTGATTTCTATTAATTTTGAATAAAACTAATGTTTTTCACTGCGCGTACCATCCAACTCAAGGCATTGTCAATGGCCGTGAGCAATCTTCATACAGAAAATACATGAAAAGCTAAATATCTCTAAAATGACACCACCTAGAAACAAATCGTTTGGTACACATATAGAAAACATCTTTACCAAAAACATTATATTAAATTTATAAGGTTAGTGACGATACTGTTCGATTTTGACGCATGCGCAGAAGCAATGTGTCCCTGGCAAACTGGTGTCCCTGGGAAACCGCAACACCGGCGAATCGAATTCCCGACCTTCCCCATGGGAAGCCTGCGCTCTAGCGACCAGGCCACTGCGTCCGTGATACCTACGATATCAATATCCAACAGTCATCACAAGGCAGGCGTCGCTATCAAATATCACAGAGCAACCTGAACCCTACAACTTACTTTCACTCTTCTCCCTGTCTCAAAGTCGATAACCTCTTTGAGTGGATTCTGTTCTCAAAAGAACTGAAATGCTGCTTCGTCCATATGTATTGTTTATTTCAAAGGGCGGACCATTATTTGTATTATTAATGTTCTGATCATTACGAAGGCGTTGACTAGAATGACCTTGATCTGTTGTAGAACAAAGGGGTGAGTATTGAGTTGCATGATGTATGGATAGGTTCTTATCGTAGTGTCTCTAGTAACAGCCGCTGTCTGGATTTTTTTTGGGGGGGGTGAGTACATTAGTTGCTTAAGCAGGGGAAATTTCAGTCGCAGACGACTGGTCTTCCTCATTCCACTGCTCCTTGCCCTATCCTAGTAATGCTGAGCGTCTGGCTAGAAAGCGACAAGTATCAATTCTTAAGTCATTGGTTTGACTCGACCAGGAATCGAATCTACGATCCCACGATCTACCACCATGGGAGACGAAAGCTCTAAATCATTCGGCCATCCCGTTCATATAATATTTCTCCGCGGTACAGTGAGTGGTGGTTAGAGTACGCAGGGGTGGTGGCGCCACCATCGGAGCTGGGGCTGGGGAGGCTGGAGCAGTAGATGACTAGGACAGACTCAATCAGTCCATGGAGCTGAGTGTGTGATGATGGAAAGGAGGGGTATTCTGGGTTATTATACTCGTATAATTCTTATTCAGCATATATAGCCTAAATATATAACTATATGAAGAATTCAAGCGGAAAACCCCAAAAGTACCTATCCAAAATGTTAATTAAAATAACAGATTTTTTGCCAAAAGGACATTTTATTCTTACTAATTCACGACGAGACAGGGGTGGTATAATTTGCTTTTATTCGGAACAGGACAGTTAGACAGTTTACAAGGCAGGTCAGAAATTTAATGAGGCAAATGGACCACATGGTAATCTCAACCCTCGCGATCTCATGTCTTTTTGTAGTTGAAGGGTTGGCGGCGGCAAAATAAGGTTCGCTGTACTTCACCGGTTGGTGTCCAAGCAGCGATTGAGAGCTGCGGGCCATGTCGTGACGTCAGTGCCAGGTGGACCGACCAACTAGGTGGCGAGTATTTGGTTTCAAATGATGCTAAGTTAAGCCAGTAGGTGGCAGCATCAGCAGGCAGAGGGTCCTGGAACAGGACGGCAAATTTACGCTAGATGGCAACACACATACCTGAAAGTTAGTTAGTCTGTAATCCGGTAGATGGCGTGGCAGTGTCATCAAGAATGCTTGAAGGGTCTACCACCCCACGTCCCGCTGTGAATTACCCATGTTAGCGCTAACAAGGACAATTCCACTTTTCTTTGTGTTCTAATGAATATGCAGCAATGCATACAAAACTAAGAATGTAAAAAAAAAAGAACTCTTTGAAGGTTAGATTCCAATGTTTATCTAAATTTTTGGATTGGCATTCACATGATTTTGCACCTGAACTCTTTATAATATATATTTAATGGGAACATTAAGTATATATATTATGGGAATATTAAGTATATATACATATGTAATATATATATACATATTTAATCTAACACTGGCATTTTACATATATTTAATCGGAATATTCAACATATATATATACATATATAACCGTCGGGCTATTCCACCCCCGCTTAAGGCGAGCCTACGTGTTAATATAAATAATTGTTTCGATGCGAATGTCTTGTGCCTCCCGCCGCCAGATGTCTGCCTCCCTGCCAGCTTTGCCCTTGGCTAGCAATGTTCTAGGTGGAGAGTTCAACTCCTTACAGACCGTGGGGCGGAAGGCCCTTATTTAAATAAGATAATAGAGCAATCAAAATAGCAATCTGAAGTTGACCATAGCGGTTAATAATATAAGTCTGGAGGACAGTAAAGAATGCAAGGAACGTTCATGTCACTTCTTAGGAGCTCACCGTTTTATTCTTACCTCTTACTAACAGGATGAATTTAGCAATATAACGTATGTTATTAGTTAAATATGGTTCAACAATATAATGTATGTTAGTGGTCAAATCCCCTCCCATATAATTAAGTTAAATAGGTTTGGAATTTCCATAATAAAGGCCTAAATCTCGGCTAAAACATCGGAGCGTGCAAAAACACGTCCGATGGGTCTGGGTCCGAACACCCGACCTCCTCTTGTTGCTAAGATAGTCACAATCGACGTATCCCAGCAACGCTTTACAGCAGAGAACCCGGCCTCACAAATGTGGCAGTTGCGAGCTCGCAAATAATGGCAAAATGCGAGCTCGCAAATGTGGCAGTTGCGAGCTCGCGCATAATGGCAAAATGCGAGCCCGCAAATAATCGGTCGAGTAGTCTCACCCACTTCACATATATAATATAATACTATATATATACTTATTTAATCTAACAGTAACATGATATACATTTAATCGGGAACTAAATCCAAAGCGAGATTCGAACCCACATATCTGCCATTCCGCAGAGAGCAGCCTAACTATTAGCCCATCTCGGAATCCTGGCAGCATTATATAGCATATGAGTACAATAAAGCCAGAAGTTTCCATTTACTCCTCACCATCTCCTCCTTCCTCAGTCATCGGCTGGAGGAGCCTATATGAAGTCATCTACTGCTACAACCCCAGCTGGGCACGTGGCGCCATCTACCCGCCCAAGCCTCAGCGACCGTGACGCTCGCTCACTGTACCGCTGAACAAACATATATCCTGTATAAGCCATTATATGAGCATAATATGGCCCGCAGTTTTCATCTGCTCCTCAGCCCGTGCTCCTTCTTCCCCAGTCATCGATTGGAGGAGCCCTGTTCTAGTCATCTACTGTTCTAGCCTAGTCAACCTCAGATCCGTTGGGGACGCCACCCGTTTGTGCACGCAGCACTGCCCCCCCCCCCCCCCGTCCCACCTACACTCACGGTACCTCCAAAAAATTATTATATACATAATATATGCATACATTTATATACATGCCTGTCTGTATGTGTGGACACAGACATATATAGAGGCGTAGTTACTGAATGAGGCACTCACTCCTACAACTGTCAATCAAAGTGAGGAGAAGGCAGTCTACCTGTGGCTGTCTTTCCCTAATCTACTTGCAATCATGCAGCATTGCATGTAGTTCTTTCTCCATTTGCCGTTTTCATTACAGAATCACTGCCCTCTAAAGTTTAGGGTTTTAAACAAAACAATATTAGAAGAAGAAGAAGAAGAAGAAGAAGAAGAGGAGGAGAAAGAAGAAGAAGGAGTAGAAGAAGAGGAGGAGGAAGGAGAAGAGGAGGAGGAGGAGGAAGAAGAAAAAGAAGAGGAAGAGAAGGAAGAAGAAGAGGAGGAGGAAGAAGAAGAAGGAGGAGGAGGAAAAGAAGACGGAGGAGAAGAAGAAGGAGGAGGAGAAAAAGGAGGAGGAGGAGACGAACTAGGAGGGGGGAAAGAAGAAGGCGGAGGAGAAAAAGAAGAAGAGGAAGAGAAAGAAGAAGAAGAAAGCGGAAGATGGTCGCTACAGGGCGCTCACTCCCCGGCCATCACTGGAGTGACGGACGCGCTGTGACGTCACAGCTGTTTCTAGCGTCACTCGCGGCGTGTGCTGTGACGTCACTGGTGACGTGCAAGACCTTCCACATCGGCGTCCTGCTGCCCTATACGGGCACCTGGCCCATCGGGCAGACGACTGCGGGCGCCATGACGCTGGGACTGGAGCGGATCAACCGTGACGTCACGATGACGTCACTGCGTCAGGGCGGACACAACTTCAGCGCCGTCTGGCGGGACACGCAGTGCCTGGACAGCGAGGGCCTACCGGAAGTGATCAACCTGTGGGCAGTGGAGAAGGTGGACGGCTTCATAGGTGAGTGAAGAGCTATAAAGCCTAGGTCAGACCTACCCGGACCAGGGGCCGGACGAGCCCCGACTCGTGATCCGGCGTGGTCCGTGGCGATCCGGCGTCATCCCTGGCTCATCCGTGGCTGCTCCTTGGTGATCCGTGATGATCCGTGGCTGGTTTAAAATGTTAAAAACATCCAGGGTGATCCAGGGCGATCCGAGGAATATTGCAATCCGGGGTTAACCGGCATCATCCGTGTGTGATCCATGACTCATCCGGCTAGTCCGTGTGTTGTCCGGGGGTCATCCGTGTCTCGTCCGGGGCAGTCGAGGGCATTTTATACTCCGAGCTATCCGGGAGTAGTCCGGGGGTTGTCCAGGGGTCGTCTGGGGGTTGTCCGGGGGTTGTCTGGGGCTGATCCAGGACTAATCCGTGGCTACACCGGGTAGTCCGGGGGTTGTCCGTGCTGTGGTCCGTGGGTAGACCGTGGCTTGTCCGGGTAGGTGTGAGAGCGAGGCAAAAATGACCAAAAATAGCGATTTTATCCTGGGCTCTCCGGGACAGTCCGGGGTAGTGGTCCGGGGGTGGTCCGGCTTAAAATCCGGGGTTAGTCCGGGTAGGTGTGACTTGCGCTTCAGGTTTTATTTTTTTAATTAGTTGTTGTTACATTAAAGTTGCAGACCAGACGGGATGGGATGGGATGGCCGAATGGGTTGAGCGTCCCTCTCTCGATTTGGTAGATCATTTGATTCGAAGCCATATCGAGTCAAATCAATGACTTAACAATTTATGCTTGTCGCTTCCTAGCCAGGTGCTCGGCATTATTAGGATAGGGCAAGGACTGGTTGACTCAGTGTCAGGATAATGTGACTGAGTGGGATACTAAGTCATCGTGCTGGTCGCCTGGTCTCCCAGTGGGGCAGCATTATAAAGTCGCCATGAGCGCGCATTGTCACAAGTCAGTACCCATCCTAATATGAATGTAGATAGATGTTGCCAGGATGTAAAACTCCAACAACCTACCAATTAAAGTTGCATAGTCCGATAAAAGAATTCAGTTTTGAAAAGCAAAACACTTTATCTAGATTTGAACCTGCATAATGCAACTTAGATACTGGTGTACTTGTTAATAGCCCTTTCACACTATGATGCTTTTCTCCAACGCGCGTCGACGTGTGTGATTTTTTGCCGAAACGTCGGGAAACGTTAGGGGGACGTCATGCGAACGTCGGTACACGTCGGTACACTATCCTGGATGTTGACAGTCGCCGGAGGACGTCAGTGAGCATAGCAGGTCGCTAGATGTTTTTAGCGTGTCAAAAAAGCGCGATGACCGACAATGCGCGTCAACGCGCGGGTGCCAATATTATGGTGATGTCAGAAGCACATCGACAGCGCTTGAAGATCGTTATGCGAACGCTAGGCAGACGCCGCACGCGCATGAGGGTCGTTCCCCCACGTTGTGCCAAACGGTTCGTTTGTTGTTTTACACCCTAGCTACATCTAAGGTCATATGATGCTGTCGCGCCAAACTTTTCTTTTTTTCTCTTTTTTTTTCCGCACGCATCGACACACATTGGCCGAGTGCTAATAACACACTACTGACACGCTGCACCAACGTCCAATTTCCCCATATTTCCCCTAAAAGTTTAACGTTTCTCGACGCTTTAATTATATTTTCAACGCTGACGGGTCGCCTGTGAGAAACGTCATAGTGTGACAGGGCCATAAGTAAGCATGTGTTGCTACATAGAATGGCATGCTATGACATTTCCTTGGAACCTATTAATATTACATGTACTCTTGGAGTTGAAGCCGACATGGTCAGAATTTTGGCAAGCACGGCGAAATTGATTTTGCATGTTTACTCTTCACATTACTCTAAAAGTTAGCCATTTTAAATCAAAGTTACTTAAAATAAGATATATTATAATGACCAACCTACTCTATTTATCCCAGAAATTACATAAACTCAAAACCATCAGACTATGCAACTTTAAAGGTGACAGTAGTGTGCATGCACTGACCACTCAGGCAAGGAACTACTTGGACAGGTAGACGTGGATAGGGTGATTGCATCAGGGGGCCTAGGTAATGTATCGGTTAGCATGCGAACCCCTGAGTGGTAAGACTCTAGGCAAAAACATTTCCCACAAACCCCCACGACACATTCATTGATCAAAGTTCCTTAGTCCGATGAAAGCATCGAACTTTATAATTTAAAACACTTATCTCGATTTGATCCTGTGTATCCAACTTAGATAATTGTGCACTGTGGGCGTTTGGGGGGGGGCTTTTTTGGGGGTACATTAGTTGTTTAAGCAGGGAAAATTTCAATAATTGGTCTTCCTCATTCCACTGCTCCTTGCCCTATCCTAATAATGCAGAGCACCTGGCTAGGAAGCGACAAGTATCAATTTTTAAGTCATTGGTTTGACTCGACCAGGTTTTCAAACCCACGATCCCATGATCAACCAACATGGGAGAGGGACGCTCTAACTCATTCGGCCATCCTGTCTGCTTGTGGGGTGAATATTGTATCTATCTCGATCCCCGTTGGAATCCTGTCCCTGTTTTGTCGGTAAACATTTCAAATTAAAACTCTGAAGTCCGCATTTATTTGACATTGTCCATGTTGGTTGACAACATGTGTGATTTGCGCGCGGATACGGGGGCTCCCTCCTTCCCTTGCCCTCCCCCCCCCTCCCGCCCCTCCCCCCTCACCCCCCCCCCCCCCCCCCCCCGCCCCTGCCTGAATCTGGGCGACCCCAAATCTCGCCTCCCCTGCTTAAACAACTAATGTACCAAAAACAAAAAAACTAAGAAAAAAAAACATTAGAGAAAGTGCCAGGAAGCTGGGTCAGGAAGTATCCACGTGAATTTGCAATCTAATATGCTAAATAAAATGTTCAAAACTCATCTATCATAAGCCGTGTTCACACAGGCGAGTTAAGCCGATTCATATGAATCGCCTTGCCTAGTTCACCTCACATTTGCCGTGTGAACGCGATGCTGAGGCAGATTAGGGCTGAATCGATTCATATGATTCGCTTTATATAAACCACCTCTGTAGGTGGTTTATATGAACCAAATTTTATGATTCGACTTATATCGCCCGTGTGAACGCAACTGACTTACTTGAGGCGGATTAAGGACGTGACAGTCGAGACCTGAGTGTGTTGACTTTCCAGTAAATTTGCTTTATGAACCTGCTAGAGGTGCACATATATTTTTTTCATCATTTATTTTTAGGGTCTCACTGCCCAGCAGAAGTTTTGACTGTTTCAAACCAATACGATTCAGTCCATACATATCTAGGTCGAACCCACACTCTCTCGGGCCGACGTCGGCGAACCCAAACTGGCGCTGGTTAGTCTGGACTTGCTCATGCGCAGATATCCACTTCCGCCTTAAACCGATTCAAAGCACTGCCCGTGTGAACGCGAAACACTTTCAAACTAAATCGATTCATATGATTCGCCTTGTCTAACTCGCTTTATATTTTGCCCGTGTGAACACGGCTATAGCCTTCTACTTTTAGACTGTAGAATTAATTAAATTAGGTAGATTACTAGACTTTGAAATTTTAATTGAGAGCATTTAGTGGCCACCAGCTTGCTTTTGCATTCTCTCCCATTTCATCAATTCTACATCTATTAATGTTGCATAGTCCGATGAAAACATCAAATTTTTAAAACCAAAACACTTATCTAGATTTGATTCTACATATTCAACTTAGACGCTGGTGCACTTATTAAGCATTTGTTGCTGCATAGAAGGGCATAATAAGTCAATTAATAGAACCCGTTACTACTGAAGTCTATGGTACCAGAGTTTTGGTGTGCTTGCCAAAATTATTTTGGCATGTTTTGACGTCAAATATCTCCAAAATTAGCCATTTAAAATTAAAGTTACTTCAAACTAAGGTAAAGTGGATTATAACGATTAGTATAATATATTTATCTCAGAAAATAGCAGAAACTCAAAAGCATCGGACTATGCAACTTTAAGATCAACACCAAGCCAGTTATTACTCGGATTTAGACATTCATGTCATTCACCCCTACTGTGACTAGGGGTGGGTATTTCATCTAATGCCCCAGTCACACTATTGCTTGCGACCAGTTTGCGACCACAGAAAAAGGGTGGTCACAAAAAATGGTCGCAAGTGGTCATCAGTGGTCACCGACTTCCTTCTGACTATTTTGGTCGCAAGGAGGTTGCAGCGACTGCACAACAAATATCCTTGTGACTAAAATGGTTGGCCAGATGTAGGTGACCATTGGGGTTGCAAAGAGGTAGGTTCTTTGGTCCAAAGTGGTCACAAAGTGGTCACAAAGTGGTCATAAAGTGGTCACAAAGTGGTCACAAAGTGGTCATAAAGTGGTCACAAAGTGGTCATAAAGTGGTCATGAAGTGGTCATAAAGTGGTCACAAAGTGGTCACAAAGTGGTCATAAAGTGGTCACAAATTGGTCATAAAGTGGTAATAAAGTGGTCATAAAGTGGTCACAAAGTGGTCATAAAATGGTCACAAAGTGGTCACAAAGTGGTCGCAAGCCGTGGTTTAACTGGGGTTTCAGTAACGTGTAACTGTCTAACGAACCAGGTCCAGCGTGTGATGACATCTGCAAGCCGGCGGCCATGTTGGCTTCAAAATGGCAGAAGCCGATGATCTCATACGCATGCGCAAACCCGGAGCTGTCGGACAAGACAAAGTTTGCCACGTTTGTCCGCACTCTGGGGCCGTACACCGAGATGGGCAAGTTCATCATCAGGGTGAGTGAGTAGGACTGGCACAGTGTCAAGTCAATGACTGCAGGTACTCCTACAGCCCAACACTTCAGGGATGTTCTACCGGACAGGTTTGCCAAAATGAAGCATGCTTGTTTTCACTTCAAATATCTTCAAAGTTAGCCGTTTACAATAAAGATTACTTCGATCTAAAGTAAGGTAGATTATAGCAATCAACTCAATCTCAGAAAATGGCCGAATGGGGAGAGCCCAGGCTTCCTGTGCGGAAGGTCGGGAGATCGAATCCCAGCCGATTCAAACCAATGACTTATAAAATTGATACTTGTGGATACCCAGCCTGGCGCTCGGCATTAATATGATAGGGCAAGTGTCAGGATAATGTGAGTGAGTTGGATATCTGGTCATGGGGCTGGGTGGCCAGATTTCTCAGTGGGGCAGCACTATAAAGTCGCCATGAGTACCTACTGTCACAAGTTGGTACCCGTCCTGAAATGACCTTAGATATTGCTAGGACGTAAAACAACAACAAGCAAACATGGGCGTTCCATTGACAGCGCTGCTATGGATATAATCACACAAATCTGCAATTTAAGCAGCTTGCTATAGTCTTCACATACTGATCTTTCATAGCCAGCTACTTAAGGAGTTTAGAATTTGTGAATTCATGCAGATAAACGGGCTTTAAAAGCGAATCCACACATCCACTTTACATTTTTAGCAGAGTGACATTTCTCTTCCGGTTCAGAAACTCTACAGCAATATAGATAAAGACTGCTCCCTGGAACCAGCAGATTCAAGTTTTTCTTCCGGTTTAAAACAAATTCTGTTTGCAATGGGGACCTTTCAGTTTGCATAACTCTCTCGTCAGATGGCGCACCATGCCGGTCTCGTGTGTTGTGGAGGTGTAGGGGTGTGGTGAGGATTTTGGTGTGTGTGGTGAGGGTGCATGGGGATTTAGGGTGTGTGGTAGGGGTGTAGGGGTGTGTGGTGAGTGGGTATGGTGGGCTGGATGTGTAGGTGTATGGTGGGTGTGTGGTGGGGGCGTATGTTTGTGGGGTGTGTGTGTTGTGGAGTTGTAGGGTGTTGTGAGGATTTTGGTGTGTGTCATGGGGTTGTTTCAGGATTTAGGGTGTGTGTGGTGGGGGTGTGTGGTGAGTGGGTATAGTGGGGTGGGTGTGGTTGGGGTGGAGGTGTGCATGGTGGTGTGGTTGGGGTGTCGGTGTGTATGGTGGGTGTGTTGTGGGGGTGTATGTTTGTGTGGTGGAGGTGTAGGGCTGTGGTGAGGATTTTGGTGTGTGTGGTGTGTGTGTGGGATTTAGGGGTGTGTGGTGGGGGGGTGTGGAGAGTGGATATGGTGTGGTTGGGGTGTAGGTGTGTATGGTGGGTGTGTGGTGAGGTGTATGTTTGTGTGGTGGGTGTGTCGTGGTGGTGTAGGGGTGTGGTGAGGATTTTGGCGTGTGTGGTGGGCTGTATGGGGAATTAGGGGTGTGTGGTGAGGGTGTAAGGGTGTGTGATGAGTGGGTATGGTGGGGTGGGTGTGGTGGGGTGTAGGGATGTGGTGGGGCTTAGAGATGTGGTCGGGGTGTATGTGTGTGTGGTGGGAGTTTGTGTGGTGTGTGTGATGGGGTGTAGGTGGTTTGTGGTGGAAGTGTATGGGTGTCTTGCCGAGCGGCAGCTCACAATCTTTAGCATCCATAAACCCCCACCACACACCTACACCCCCACCACAGCCCTAAACCCACACCACATACCTATACCCCCTACACCCAACCACCCACACCTATACCCCCAGTACCTCTTACACCCCCACAACACACCTAAATCCCCACCACACACCTACACCCCCACCACACACACCACACCTATACCACCACACCCCCACCACACCACACCCAACACACACACATACACCCTCACCACACACACACCTACCCTCACCACACACACACACACAGCTATACCCCACCACACACACACCTACACCCTCACCACACACATTACACCCCACCACACCACACCAACACACACAGACCACACACCTAAACCCCCCACCACATCCCAAAACCCCCACCACACACCTACACCCAACCACACCCCTAAACCCTCACCACACAACTGCACCCCCTCCACACACACCCACCACACACCTACACCCTCACCACATTCCTAAGTGCCCACCACACACCACCACCCCCACCACACACCTACACCACCAATACACCTGCACCCTTCTAAGTTCTATCCAACCATGATGGCCGACTTGGACCGGGAACAGGTGCTGCCACCAAGTGTATAGCGAGAGAAATGGCTCATGAAAGGTCCCCATTGACTTTATACATAGATCATATATTGCTGCTACAAGTCAACGAGAAATATTGACCAGACGGGATGGCTGAATGAGTTAGAGCATCCGTCTCCCGTGCTGGTAGATCGTGGTGTCGTGGGTTTGAGTCCCGGTCGAGACAAACCAATGACTTTAAAATTGATACTTGTCACTTCCTAGCCAGGCGCTCGGCATTATTAGGATAGGGCAAGGACTGGTGTGCTCAGTGTCAGGATAATGTGACTGAGTGGGATACCAGGTCATGGTGCTGGCAGTGGGACAGCACTATAAAGTTGCCATGAGTGCGCACTGTCACAAGTCGGTACCCGTCCTGATATGACCTTAGATGTTGCTAGGACGTAAAACAACAACAAACAAACAAACGAGAAATATTAGTGTTTGTAAGTCTTTGGTTAGACTCGGCAAGAGAGACCGAACCCATGACCTTAAGTTGTTCTTACAGTTGATGCAGAGATACGGGTGGACGCGAATCGGTATTATGACGTCAAACGAACACGTGTGGCACGTCACGTCAAGCGCTATAAAAGTAGGTCAATCAGAATACGTCATGTAAAGTGCTATCAAAGTAGGACAATCAGAACACGCCATGTCAAGCGCTATATAAGTAGGTCAATCAGTAAATGTCATGTAAAGTGCTACCAAAGTAGGTCAATCAGAACATACTATGTCACAGGTGATAAAAGTAGGTCAATCAGTACATTTAACGTAAAGTGCTATCAAAGTAAGTCATCAGAACGCAGTATGCAGGGATGAAAGTCGTCGCCGGGAAAAAAGCGGAAATGCGAATATTCTCCCATAGGTTTAGCATTATCAGGGAATCGTGGACAATTTCATATATATTGGTATACGCTGATAGTGCTGCGCCATTTGAAGCATGTATTACTATTAGTAGTATACGCTGATAGTGCTGCGGCGTTTGGAGAATTTATTAGTATTAGTATTATACGATGATGGTGCTGCGGCGTCCGCACCACATAGTAGTATACGCTGATAGTGCTGCGTACCCTGCTGCGGGAATGAAAAATCCAGGAAATCCGCGGAATCACGGAGATCTTTCATCCTTGAGTATGTCAAGCGTGATAAAGGTAGGTCAATCAGAAGTGTCACATCAAGTGTAATGAAAGTAGGTCAATCAGAACATGTCATGTCAAGTGTAATAAAAGTAGGTCAATCAGAACAGGTCACATCAAGTGTAATAAAGTAGGTCAATCAGAACACGTGACGTGAAATACATTAAAAGAAGGTCCATTAGAACACATCATGTCAAATACATTAAAAGTAGGTCGATTAGAACACGTCACGTCAAGTGCTATAAAAGTAGGTCAATCAGAATGCTGAGCACACAGTCACCTGCTACATGTAAATACATCAAGGTTCACTGAAAATTTGCATGCACTATTGAATAAAAGCACAAGCCCTATAACATTTTCCTTCAAAATAATTTTTCTGTTTCTTTTGTGGGGGGCTTTAATTTTAAATGTTTCGGTGTATAATAATATCTCATGACGTTAAACCACCCAGCCCTTGGTTTAACCTACTAATATAGAGTCCAGTTCCATGTATGGTGGAAACAAGTGCTGCTTAAGCGTCACACCTACCCGGATCAGGGGCCGGACCAGCCCCGACTCGTGATCTGGTGTGGTCCATGGCGATCGGGCGACATCCGTGGCTTATCCGTGGCTGGTCCTTGTGGTCCTTGGTGATCCGTGGCTGGTCCTTGGCGATTCAGCATCATCTGAGGTCGGGCCCGGATGTTTTAAAATGTTTAAAACATCCGGGGCGATCCGGGGTGATACGGGGAATATTGCAATCTGGGGTTAACCGGCATCATCCGTGTGTGATCCATGACTCATCCGGGTAGTCCGTGTGTTGTCCGGGGGTCGTCCGTGTCTCGTCCGGGGCAGTCCGGGGCATTTTATACTCCGGGCGATCTGGGCGTAGTCCGGGGGTCGTCCGGGGGTCGTCTGGGGTTGTCCGGCTGATCTGGGACTAATCCAGGACTAATCCGTGGCTACACCGGGTAGTCCAGGGGTTGTCCTTGCTGTGGTCCGTGGGTAGACCGTGGCTCGTCCAGGTAGGTGTGTGAGCGAGCCAAACAACTACCAAAATAGCGATTTTATCCGAACAGTCCGGGGGAATGGTCCGGGGATGGTCCGGCTAAAAATCTGGGGCTAGTCCGACTTGAGCTTTATTTGTTTAAGTCCGATAAAAGCATAAAATTGTCCAAACAAAACAAAAGCTTAGCTAGACTTGATCCCACATATTCCACATATACATCAACGCGCTCATTGAGCATTTATTGCTACATAGAAGAAATACTAAATCAATTTAACAGATTCTTTCACTGTCAAATATATGATATTCAACATTTGAGTGCGTATACCAAAATTAATTTGGCAAGTTTGGACACAATTCAATGTGAAATCTTTCAATTCAAATATATCCAAAGTTAATCCTTCAAAATAAGTTAATTCAAAGGAAAGTGAGAGTACACTATAACCATCACACTAATATATTTATTTATCAAAGAAATTTATATATTTTTAAGAAAAGAGAGATTTAAAGAAAGAGATAGCAACTGAAGACCATTGGATTATCCAACCATAGTTGTTTGTTTTTTTAAAGTTGTTTTGTCTTTTTAACTCAGCGGGATGTTGAACCCGCCACCATCCATGTCGGATGCGGGTATGTGTACCAGCTAGTTCATCTCGACTTGACCTGTTCTGGCTTGTCTTTTGCAGACTGACCTTAATAATGCGGGCATTACTGTCTCCAGCGCTGTCTTCATTCAATCTCACGCGCGCAAGAAATCATCCGGAAGTAAAAGACAAGCTTCCGGTGCCCGACGAGGGCCCACTTCCGGTGGTGAAAGGACAGCTTCCGGTGGCACAGTAGGGACAGGAAGGTCGGCCGATGGCGACTCGCGCATGCCTGAAGGAGTGAGAATGGTTGCCAGAGGGGAAAGTTCTGGAATGGCTGCTGTTGCGGTTACAACAGCATCGCCTGGAATGTCTGGAATGTCCGGAATGTCCGGAATGTCCGGAATGTCTGGAATGTCTGAACAAACTAAGCTGACCATTGTCCAGGAGCGACTCCTTAAGGATGCGAGTGAAATTACAAGAGGTGAATATTCAACCTATTTAGACCCGCATAGTCTGAACTCTGATAAAGGCATCAAATTTGCTAAAGCCGAGTAACTTGCCTAGATTTGATCATATGTATTCAACTTATGGCCCTGTCACACTACGACGTATTGCGTCAGCGTATGCCCAATGGATGAAATAGTCCCAATATGTTGAGACGCGTCAAACTTTTTAGCGTGGGGGGCAAAGTTGGATACATACACAATTAACATGAATGTATGTGCGATTTATTGCTAGCGTATGACAGCGTATCATAGAAGGTATGGCCAAATGTTTGACTAACGTGCCTCCTGCATTCTCGGCATATGGCACGCGTATGCGTAGTGTATGAGTAATCTATCCCCAGTGGGATGCATATTAGCCATACATTGGTCATACGTTGGTCATACGTTGGCTCAAAAAATGCTTGCGAAATGCTCGCATACACTCACGCAACGTTCGCAGAATGCCAGCGAACGTTATATACATTATTCGATCATCAGAAGTACGCCTTATATGTTAAATATGTCAAGACACATTGGACAAACACCAGATTTACGTTAGACATATGTTAGACATACCTTATTCATACGTTGTCATATGTTGTCAATACATTGTCAATAGCGGACTGTACATTTCTGCCAGCTCGACTTATGACTAACATAATTCAACGTATGTCTCACATAAGCATAGTGTGTAGTGACGTATGTCTAACATATACATAGCATATGCCTAACATATAAGACACACATTGTCATACATTGACAATTTTGAACATGCTCAAAAATATGTCGGCTCCTTGGCATATGACAGCATATGACAGCATATGACAGTGTATACCAGCGTATACCAGCATACACCTAACTTACCCATACCATATCTCGACGTACACCAACGTGTTGACACAAAATCACATACTTGACTTCTGGGTTGTTTGTAACCTTACGACGGTTACTGGTTGCAGAACTGAAACATTATAGAGAGGCCCAGATAAATCGGCCCAATCTTTTGTTGAAGAATAATCTTCTGGTGGGACGGTTGTAGAAGCTGGGGGATGTCTTTACAACGATTAAATAACGAGTCGTTGGGGTGGTCCAGCATTACTCCAGTCCAGCAGACAGCAGCAAGGGTTTCCGAGGCAGGGCGGGTAAAGATGGGTCCAGCGATGGTTCCAGCATCAAGAGCAAAGCGAGAGAAACGTAAAGGTAAAGGGCCCCACACAAGCACACAACTCCCCTGGTCATGGGGAAAAGTACGCCTGGGAGAAAAAAAAGGGTAGAGTCTAGGAAAGAGAAATGAGGAGAGTTGAATCAAAGGACCGTGTCTATTTGCTCTATGGTGACCAACCAGCGAGCCAAAGACACGGACAGTGTGAGAGTAGGAAGTGAAATGCTGGCGGGCTCCCCCCCTCCTGGAACTCTTTTTAGACATATCAAGGAGGAGCAAGGCCAGCGGAGAGGAGATAGAGAGAGGTGTGGACGAAGTGCGGTCCGGATAGCAAGTCTAAAATCACAAACGTCGGCACACGCTAAGGCTATATGTTGTAGTGTGACAGGGCCTTTAAGGTACTGGTGCATGCATTGAGCATTTGGTATTTTGTATATGGGATTTAATTTGTATCCAAATCTACTAACAGAGCGGACCAGACGGGATGGCCGAATGAGTTAGAGCATCCGTCTCCCGTGCTGGTAGATCGTGGGTTCAAACCCTGGTCGAGTCAAACCAATGACTTAAAAATTGATACTTGTCGCTTCCTAGCCAGGTGCTCGGCATTATTAGGATAGGACAAGGACGGGTTGGCTCAGTGTCAGGATAATGTGACTGAGTGGGATATCGGGTCATGGTGCCGGCAGCCTGGTTTCCCAGTGGGACAGCACTATGAAGTCGCCATGAGTGTGCATTGTCACAAGTCGGTGCCCATCCTGATATGATCTTAGATGTTGCTAGGACGTAAAACAACAAACAAATCTACTAACAGAATAACTTCATATTTCGTTTCTTAATAAGTGGGTTATTCTTGCCCTTGCCTCATATAGTAAATACTACATGAGGTGAGTATTTAATATTGTGTATCACATGACCACTGTATGGCCTACTTCTCTCCACTAGTGTTCCTGCTGTCCATGACTAAAATAGTGAATTCTAGATGATGTGCATACATATTACACATCACATGACCACTGTTTGACCTACTTCTCTCCGCTAAGTGTTCCCATTGTCCATGACTCTGCGTAGTATATACATATTGCGCATCACATGACCACTGCATAACCTTCTTCCCTCTGCTAGTGTTCCCGCTGTCCATGACTCTGTGTGGTATATACATATTGCGCATCACGTGACCACCGCATGACCTTCTTCCCTCTACTAGTGTTCCCATTGTCCATGACTCTGTGTAGTCTATACATATTATGCATCACGTGACCACTGCATGACCTTCTTCCCTCTGCTAGTGTTCCCATTGTCCATGACTCTGTGTAGTCTATACATATTACACATCACGTGACCACCACATGACCTTCTTCCCTCTGCTAGTGTTCCCATTGTCCATGACTCTGTGTAGTCTATACATATTGCGCATCACGTGACCACCACATGACCTTCTTCCCTCTGCTAGTGTTCCCATTGTCCATGACTCTGTGTAGTCTATACATATTGCGCATCACGTGACCACCACATGACCTTCTTCCCTCTACTAGTGTTCCCATTGTCCATGACTCTGTGTGGTATATACATATTGCGCATCACGTGACCACCACATGACTTTCTTCCCTCCTCTAGAGTTCCCGCTGTCCATGACTCTGTGTGGTATGTATATATATATATATATACATATTGCGCATCACGTGACCACCATGTGACCTATTTCTCTCTGCCAGTGTTCCCATTTTCCATGACTCTGTGTAGTATATTTGGGTCGTTTCATGGTAAATGGAGTCGATGTATTTTCCAGTATGTAATGGTCAAACACAATTATGGAAAGTGTAGGAAAGAGAAAAGACAGATAAACCAAATGTCAATATAACCATAGATGGCACAAACATAGAACAAGTATCCGAATTCATATATATCGGACAAAAGATTACAAATGATGGGAGATGTGAGGAAGAAATTAAAAGAAGGATAACAATAGCCCGAACAACATTCTCCAAAATGTATAGAGTGTTAACATCAAGTAAGATATTAATACAAACAAGGAAGCGTATTCTTCAGTGTTATGTGTGGTCTACTCTAATGTATGGGGCAGAGACATGGACAATCTCTAAGAAAATGTACAAACGTTTAGCAGCATTTGAGATGTGGACTTATCGAAGGATGATGAAAATATCATGGACAAAGAAGATCACCAACAAAGAAGTTCTCAGAAAAATTAAAAATAAGAAAAGCTTGTTTGCCACTATACAGACAAAGAAACTTATTTATTTTGGCCACATCATTCGTCAGAGTTCAATATACCGTACATTGTTGGAAGGGAAGGTGAATGGCAGCAGAGGGAGAGGGAGACCAAGAACATCATGGTTTACAAATATTTCACAGTGGACAGGCTTGAATTATTCACAGTCTATCAGAAAGGCACACCATCGGGACAAGTGGAGAACCATTGCATCCAACCCTCGACTAGAGGACGGAACTATTGATTGATTGAGGGGAGGTATTCTCTTTATAGAATTGGTATTCTTACACTTTGGAGGGATAGATATTAAAAAATTAAGGCCTACTGTGACTTAGTAAAAAAAGCCAACATTTTCATGACCAAAATATGGTGTTTTAAAGGCGTGAATTTGTTACATGGAGAATGTGGACTTTCCAACAGCCTACTAGACCTTTATTTTGCATAGAATATGGCCTGTTAGTCAATGAAATAATAAAAGGAGACTTTTACTTGAAATAAATATTCATTTTGCATGCATATATATATTTTTTATAACTAATATTCCATGGTGATTAAACTGGTTCTGGACGTAACTGTCATGTCCCCTGCTTATTTCCTGATTGTTTTGTCAGTGAATATGCTATTCTGTGAATACCAGGGCTTCAACAAGAAAACCTTTGGTACTGCTGCATGCGCGAGCATATTTTGGAGTACCATGACTAGTAATATAATTTTCCTACTAAGCTGTATGAAAAAAATTGAAATTGAAGTCCCATATTATTGTTGGTGTCCCCTTCTATTCTGTTACATCCACAATTCAAAATTGGGAAGAAGATAATCATCCTATGCAGATTCCTTTACAGTGCATTTAAATAACAATTAATGGTTTCATACAATAAATTTCCTCAATAAATTTTCTTAAATAATTGTTTTGATTAATAAATCCACATTTGTTGATTAATAAGTCCACATTTGGGGCTGGCTACTCAATTAGTTCTTGGTTTTCTGACAAAATGGTAACCTCGACTATCTTTTCCTTCACGTTACCAGTATATATATGGACAACAGTTGGCTACTCAGTGAAAAAATAGGAAAATATGCAATATTCATTTTTTACCCTCATGTCACACTTTGGCCCCATTTACCACGAAACGACCCAGATACACATTGTGCATCACGTGACCACCACGTGACCTACTTCTCTCCACCAGTGTTCCTGCTGTGCATGAGTGGTGCGGACGTGCGCTTCTTCATGCTGGGTGCCGGCGACATGGGTCTCCTTGATGGAGGCTACGTCTTCCTCACCATCAGCCTCTCGCCCTTCTCAGCTCAGGGCACCAACACCTGGCAAGGCGATGATGGCAGGAACCGGGACGCAATGGCCGCATTCAACGGTTGGTTGGTTGTTGTAGTTTTCCGTCCTGCCGATATCTAAGGTCATATCTGGTCGGGTACCGACTTTTGACAGTGCACACTCATGGTGACATTATAGTGCTACCCCACTGGGAAATTAGGCCGCTAGCACCATGACCTGATATCCCACTCAGTCACATTATCCTGACAGTGAGAAAACCAGTTCTTGCCCTATCCTATTAATAATGAGCGCCAGGCTAGGAAGCGACAAGTTTCCATTTTATAAGTCATTGGTTTGACTCGACCGGGAACAGAACTCCTGATCTCCCGCATGCGAGGCCCGCGCTCTACTGATTCGGCCACCACACACTGCACCAGATTTCATTCAATGGTAAATCCCCAGTCGCAATATGGCTTGCGACCACTTTGCGACCACTTTGCAATCACTTTTGACCAAAGAACCCACAGTCACCGGCGACGTCCTTGAGACCAAAGCAATTGTCACTGGCCTTTGGGTGACCATTTTAGTTTGCCATGAGATTTTTAGTGCAACAGCTGCAACCTCTGGGTGACCAAAATGGTTGAATAAATTTGTGTAATAAGTTCTCCTACTGGATGTAGTTCATCATAGTTCCCCTACTGTGCTTAGGTTATGACTTTTCTCCCGCTACACATATCTTATCACAGTTCCTCTAGTGCATTTATCTTATCATAGTTCTCTGATTGCGTATATCCTACCATTGTTCCCCTACTGCAAATGGTTTATCATAGTTCTCATACTGCAAATAGTTTATCATAGTTCCCCTACTGCAAATAGTTTATCATAGTTCCACTACTGCATATAGTTTATCATAGTTCCCTTACTGCAAATACTTTATCATAGTTCTCCTACTGCAAATACTTTATCATAGTTCTCCTACTGCAAATAGTTTATCATAGTTCCCCTACTGCAAATAGTTTATCATAGTTCCACTACTGCATATAGTTTATCATAGTTCCCTTACTGCAAAGAGTTTATCATAGTTCCACTACTGCAAATACTTTATCATAGTTCTCCTACTCCAAATAGTTGATCATAGTTCTCCTACTGTAAATAGTTTACCATAGTTCCACTACTGCATATAGTTTATCATAGTTCCCCTACTGCAAATAGTTTATCATAGTTCCACTACTGCAAATAGTTCATCATCGTTCCCCTACTGCAAATAGTTTATCATAGTTCCCCTACTGCAAATAGTTTATCATAGTTCCACTACTACAAATAGTTTATCATTGTTCCCCTACTGCAAATACTTTATCATAGTTCTCCTACTGCAAATAGTTTATCATAGTTCCCCTACTGCAAATAGTTTATCATAGTTCCACTACTGCAAATAGTTTATCATTGTTCCCCTACTGCAAATACATTATCATAGTTCTCCTACTGCAAATAGTTTATCATAGTTCCCCTACTGCAAATAGTTTATTATAGTTCCCCTTCTGCAAATAGTTTACCATAGTTCCCTTACTGCAAAGAGTGTACCATAGTTCCACCACTGCAAATACTTTATCATAGTTCTCCTACTGCAAATAGTTTATCATAGTTCCCCTACTGAAAATAGTTGATCATAGTTCCCCTACTGCATATAGTTGATCATAGTTCCCTTACTGCAAAGAGTTTATCATAGTTTCACTACTGCAAATACTTTATCATAGTTCTCCTACTGCAAATAGTTTATCATAGTTCCCCTACTGTAAATAGTTTACCATAGTTCCCCTACTACACATAGTTTATCATTGTTCCCCTACAACACATAGTTTATCATAGTTCCCCTACTGAATGTAGATTATCATAGTTCCATTACAACATATTACTTATAATAGTTCCACTGATCCTTACAGATTATTAATGAATGTTCCAGTATCTAATTAGGATATGTAAGATCGAATTTTACAAGTATTATTGTTTCGAAAGTTGGAAATGGCTTATTATGGTTTTATTGCCGGCCACCTTAAAATGACGTCTTCTAGTGAAATGCTTCTATTGAATTTATATTTTAACAAGTATTTGCACTGACGATAATCACGGGTCAATAGAAGTAGTAAGGTGATAGGGCTAAAGCAGAAATGTGGAAATAGAGCATTCTCTGTGGCGGAGTGGTTAGAGTGTCTGACTTTTTTCTAGGTCAGACTCCTAATCTGAGGGTTGGTGGTTCGATTCCCCATACTCCCAGATCTGCCAATTTGGATTTCCACCGCTGTGTATAACTTACAGCGTCATCAAAGGCCGCTTGCTCTCATACCATATCTATGTGGTGTGGGAGGTTAAAAATCCCTTGGGTCGGTAAAAGTGTAGGCTCGGGCTTTCTATTGACCAGCAGTGGAATGAGGAAGACCAGTCGTCTATGACTGAAATTTCCCCTGCTTAAACAACTATTGGACCAAAAAAAGAAGATGTTCATTCATTATTTACACTCGCATAATATATTAAGCGGACTAAATATATTTTTAATATATATGTGCTATTTACTTTATTATGTGAATATAAAAAAAAAATAGTCCCTAATGTTTTTCGGTGCCCATGTTCGGGCACCTCTCGCTTCCCAAAACCCCTTCTTCTCTGCAGGCCCCCCTGTAAGCGGGCAGTCTATGCTTCCCGCCGCCTAGGAACTGACTCCAATGGTCTCCCGCCTCTCACTTCAAATAAATATCCACATATCATCTATAAATATACTTACACATATTTACATGTATATATATAATATATTCATATGTACATAATCAAAGTGTCAACATAATTATGCATTTATGTATATCATTTTTATAATTTATATGTTTCTTTTATATTTTTATATATTTTTTATATATTTTATGAATTTGCATATATTTGTATACATGTGTATACATTTATATGTACATATATTTATATATTTTTATGTTTTCATATATTGTAAAATATTTTAAATATTTTTGTATATTTCTTTTAGATTTTTGTATATATATATATTTTTTTAATATTCTAAATATTTTGTTATTTATTATATATATATATATTTGTATGCATTGCTACATATATTTTTATATTTTTATATTTTATATACATCATTGTATACATATATTATATTTGCATCGATGACCAGGCATCTTGGATATCTCCGTGTATGTGGAACACTCGGGACCGAGATATAGGCACTTCCTTATGCAGGTGCGGAACTACACCGCTCTACCGCCATTTAACAACCCGAATGACAACTCTGGCGATGTGAGTATGAGCAAACCCACCATGTACATGTGTACATATTTACCTAATTATATACACATGAATTCACATGATTTATAAATACATATTTATTTACATAATACATTTGAACATATATATTTACATAATACATATATGCATATATATATATATATTTACATAATTTGTATATGCATATATATTTACATAATGCATTGACACATATATATTTACATAATTTATATAACAGGTGGACTTGCATCCCTCCTTCATATATACATACATCCATGCACACCCACTAATTGTGGTGTTAATGACAGGTTGACCTGCATGCCTGCTCTATGATGCCTTCATATACACACCTGTACAAACACTAATTGTGGTATTAATGACAGTTTGACCTGCACGCCTCCCTGCTCTATGATGCCTTCATATACACACCTGTACAAACACTAATTGTGGTATTAATGACAGTTTGACCTGCATGCCTCCCTGCTCTATGATGCCTTCATATACACACCTGTACAAACACTAATTGTAGTATTAATGACAGGTTGACCTGCATGCCTCCCTGCTCTATGATGCCTTCATATACACACCTGTACAAACACTAATTGTGGTATTAATGACAGGTTGACCTGCATGCCTCCCTGCTCTATGATGCCTTCATATACACACCTGTACACACGCTAATTGCAGTGTTAATGACAGGTTGACCTGCATGCCTCCCTGCTCTATGATGCCTTCATATACACACCTGTACACACGCTAATTGTGGTATTAATGACAGGTTGACCTGCATGCCTCCCTGCTCTATGATGCCTTCATATACACACCTGTACACACGCTAATTGTGGTATTAATGACAGGTTGACCTGCATGCCTCCCTGCTCTATGATGCCTTCATATACACACCTGTACACACACTAATTGCAGTGTTAATGACAGGTTGACCTGCATGCCTCCCTGCTCTATGATGCCTTCATATACACACCTGTACAAACACTAATTGTGGTATTAATGACAGGTTGACCTGTATGCCTCCCTGCTCTATGATGCCTTCCTCCTGTATGCTCTTGCCATCAACGCCTCCCTGGCGGCCGGAAACCACCCTGACGACAGTGGCGCCATCAGCCGGGCCATGTTTGGAACTACCTTCTATGGTCAGTAACAAGCACTTGGCTCCAACTTCATAAAGCGTTTTTTCTATTATACTTATAGCAAGCAATAACAATAACAACTATGACAAGGGCAATAGCAATAAAAATAGAAGATAAAATAAATATAGTTAAGTAATAATAATGATAGTGATAGTGACGATGACAGTGACAGTGGCAGTGAAAGTGACAATGATAATGAGGATAAGGATGATAATATAAGAATGGTGATAAGGATGATGGTGACGATGATGGTGGTGATGGTGATGATGATAATGATTAAGGATGATGATGGTGGTTGTGATGATGATCCCACATAGCCAACTTAGGTACTGGTGCACTTATTAAGCATTAATTGCTGCATAGAATTAATTTTGAGTCTACGTAGCAGAACATGCCATTGTTGCAAGCCATAAACAGTATAGGGGCCTACATGCCAAAATTATCTTTTTTATATTCTCAGTTCAAATGTCTCAAATGGTAGCCATTTATAGTTTTGTTTTGTCTTTAAAGTTGCATAGTCCGATGGTATTGAGTTTCCGTAATTTTTCTGAGATATATATATTTAATTGATTGTTTTAATCTACTATAATTTAGTTTGAAGTAACTTTTATTTTAAACGGCTAACTCTTGAGATATTTGAAGAGTAAATATGTCAGATTAGTTTTGGCAGGCATGCCAAAACTCTGACACCATAGGCTTCTGCAGTAATAGGTCCTATTAAACTGCCTCAGTGTTCACTGCCATGTGGCTAGATATGCTTAATAAGTGCATCAGTATCTAAAGGCCCTGTCACACTACGATGTAACGACATCAGCGTAGGGAGAACATGAAAAATGGTGAACTTC
This sequence comes from Branchipolynoe longqiensis, assembly GCA_030323885.1. Taxonomy (NCBI): domain Eukaryota; kingdom Metazoa; phylum Annelida; class Polychaeta; order Phyllodocida; family Polynoidae; genus Branchipolynoe; species Branchipolynoe longqiensis. The sequence continues at coordinate 71,996,623 of CM059199.1, read as the reverse complement.
TCAGCGTAGTATGCAAATTTTGGCACAAGTTGAACATGGATGCAGCGTAGTTGACGAGAGCATAACGTCGGTAAAGCGTAGTGATAGTGTCATTCAACGAGAGAGGACAAAGTAATTACTCTGATGGGACGTTATTAACATTATTCGATCACCAGAACTACGTTGCTTTATGTTACCTTATGTTACATATGTCATGAAACGGTGGCAAAATGGTAAACGTACATTGGATGTCCGTTAGGGATCCGTTATCCCGACGTTTTCACTACGCGGACTGCACGTTCCCACCACCTTTAATGTGGGTCAACGTAATGCAACGTAGTGCAACGTAGTGACCAGCGTTTGACTAACGTCCATTTAATGTCATTGACGTTCACCGAACGTGTACAGAACGTATGGCGAACGTAAACCCTTACGCTCTAGTTACATCGAAAGTTTTGAACAGGTTCAAAACTTTGACGCATGCCGACGTAACACGATGTAACATGACGTAGCTTGACGTCAGTCTAACGTCATTCTGACGTCATCATAACGTAACCCAACGTACATCAACGTAATGACGAAATGTGATCACGTCAGGCTTACGTTTGCTCATTACGTCGTAGTGTGACAGGGGTATAAGGTAGATATGTAGAAAAAATCTAGATGCTTGTGTTGGATTTGAAAATTTGATGCTTCATCGGACTTAAGCCACCTTAAAGTAAACAAATACATCACAAACATCAACTCAAGACAGGATGGCCGAATGCCTGAGAGCATCCATCTCCCGTGTTGGTAGATCGTGGGATCGTGGGTTGGAACCCTGGTCGAGTCAAACCAATGCCACACCGGATATTGCAAGGACTGGTTGGCTCAGTGTCAGGATAATGTGACTGAGTGGGATATCAGGTCATGGTGCTGGCGGCCTGGTCTTCCAGTGGGGCAACACTATAAAGTCACCATGAGTGCGCACTGTCACAAGTCGGTACCAATCCTGATATGACCTTAGATGTTGCTAGGACGTAAAACAAAAACAAACAACAACATCAACTAAATATATTTACCTTTAAAATTAGGTAGATTGTATAAAGGGGTGATAAAGAAACATGTCCCTGCAATAGAGGTATCCAAGGACAGCAGCATGAGAAAGCTTTTGACTTTTGGCCCTTTGACCATGTAAATTCTGTCGATATCCTTGCGCCCAAAGCAAAATAAAATTACGGAAAGACAATGGTCCGCAATTGGTCGCCAATCAGTCGATGATCAGTCGCTGACCAGTCGCCAACCTCCAGGCGACCGTTTTAATTACAAGGAGGTTGCAGGGTCTGCACCAAAAACCTCCTTGCAACCAAAATGGTCAGCGGTCGGCCACCGGTCAGCAACTGACCATGAACCAATCGGTGACCAGTTGGTGACCAGTCTGTAATCAGTCAGCCTTTTGGTCGCAAAGTAGTCGCAAAGCCACCACCCTTAACCATCATGACCAAACCATCAACACACCGAACATCCTACACAAATATCAACCTGTTTTAAACACATTGGAAATTATATAAGACAGACAAAATGTCTTGTCAACTATAAACTTACCATGTTTTATAAGAGAAGATTTGTTTACCCTCAATAATTCCTTGAGTTGCCGCGAGTATACATTTTCATACAGCAGGAGCCTCCGCCTTAATTCTACAGGATCAGTGCTGTAACTAATACAGCACTGATCAAACTTAGATTATATAGACTGTCAATTACAATAGTAAGATGGCCGGAAGACCAGTGATCGGGCGCTGACAAATGTCATATTCAGATGAATAAATACTTTACCAACAACAACAAAAAACTTTAGCAATGTTTGTGACGTCACTACAGCGTCTGTAACCGACTACTCCCATTGGTCAACTTGCAGGCATGCAGGGCTCAGCAACAGTCAACCAAAAGGGCGACACTCGCCCCAATTATGTGTTACGGAACCTGCAAAACGGAAGTTACGTCATCGTCTACGACTATTTTCCTGCGTAAATCATTGCTTTGTTCATTGTTTACTTCCTGTGCGTGTATATGTGTCTTCGTTGTTGTTGGCTTTTTGTTACATAAAAGATTCACCGCTGACTCTGCTCAGACCCAGAGGTGAATTACAACTTTACGTAAAAGTTGGAGAAAATGGATCTCACTGTTGATGGTCTTAGTTTGTCATTCCTACGTTATGTTTATTAAAATCCAATATCTACAATCCGAGTGTATATGTTTTCCCTCAACATATAGGCCTACTCTCTACAGTGTTCAAATCACATAAAATCAAGGCACAATGACACAAAATCAGTATGGAGTGATAGAGTCCATGAAGTAAATCCTCTATGTTTGAATGAACTGGTTGTAGTACCTGACTACCTCTGTCAATGAAAATGACTGTTTCCTGGCCCAGATTGGATTATTACTCAGGAAGCCCTCAACTTCCTGCCAACGGCTGCCATGTTGGTACATGTGGGTCCTGTCAATTCAAACTTTAAAATTCATTGATCTACTGGATTAATCTACTAATCAGTTCAAATGTTGAAGGTAAATATATTGAGGTATGTGAATAATATATTTTGCTTTTGGGATTAATGGTTTATGTCCTCATTACATTTACCCACATTTTCACCACTCCTTATTTTGGGTTTTTTTTCTCTCTTATTTTCTTAAGGATTTATACTGCTTATCATGGATAAGTCTGAATTGACTTGTTTTCACCATTATACAATTTGTCGATAGAAAGCCCAAGCCTACACTTTTACCGACCCAAGGGATTTTTAACCTCCCACACCACATAGACATGGGATGAGAGCAACTGGCCTTTGATGATGCTGTAAGTTCTACACAGTGATGGAAATCCAAATTGGAAGAGGTGGAGGCATGGGGAATCGAACCACGGACCTTCAGATTAGGAGTCTGGCATAGAAAAATGTGAGACACTCTAACCACTCCGCCACAGAGAACACTGGGGCTGTTTTTCACCCCCAACTGAGGCTACTGCAGCAGTTCCCTTTCACACCTTTATACTCGCATAATAGATTATACATCATATATATATATATAATATAAATATTTCTATGCTGAATAATAAAGGAAGACCAGACAAGGAGATGTTGGAGGGAGCCGAGGTTTATTTATGCCCCTTGGCTGGGCAAACTGCCTAGATACCATTAGATACACATAAACCAAAATTTTCTTTGAGAATAACGAATACGTTCTAAATGCCCGGAAGTGACCAGCTTGGCACCAAAGCAAGGCGAATACAAGCCAAAGTACAAGAATGGAACAGCCAGAAGGTGCACTGGAATAGCATAGCAGAAGCGCTCTGCAAATTTATGCAATAAATCAGATGATGGATCCGCTCTGCATTTATATTTGTATAATATATTATATTACACATGAAGAGTTCAGGCGCAAAACCCCATTAACGACAATCCAAAAATTGAGAAAAAGACATCAGATCAAACCTTCAAGAAGTTAATTTATTTTACAATCGTAATTTTTTGTCCATTGCTTCAGTCATTTCATCACAAGAAAGGCAGAATTAATGAGAATTTAAATTACCTTCAGGTAAAATGTCTTATATTTTAATTCAATTTTTGGATTGGCATTTATGGGGTATTGCGCCTGAAGTCGTCATATATGGGTCATTCTCTGAAACTGGGCACTAAAGTCTGACATGGAAAGCAAAATAATAACAAAAAACATTCCAAATAATAGCAGAATCCATGTTTCTAGGAAGGTGTGCATGTTGTGCATATGTCAGAGTGGAACAAAATATTTTTAACTTTTTGATTAAGATCTTATACAAATTGAGCAATACATTAATATAACTCGGGTAAAATGAAAATCAAAGACACATCCAGAACATCATTTTAACGTACACAACAAAGTCAAACACGAATTGATTGATTACAGTTAAGCAAACAAGGTTATATCATACAAGATACAAGTTTTTTTTAAAAGCTAGTCTAACTAAATGCATGGTGTAAATGTATAAATTTTCACATTTTTACTCTACCACAAAATTATTCAAGTATAATTTTTATATCTTTTGTGGGATAGATTCAATACATGTAGAACTGCTACCATACCTAATAGACAGAAGCTACAATAATTACTTGACTTGCTATCGATAAAGGAACAAATTACTTATCAGATACTTTGGCGTTCTCTGTGGCAGAGTGGTTAGAGTGTCTGACTTTTTTCTAGGTCAGACTCCTAATCTGAGGGTCGGTGGTTCGATTCCCCATGCCCCCAGCTCTGCCAATTTGGATTTCCACCACTGTGTATAACTTACAGTGTCATCAAAGGCCGGTTGCTCTCATACCATGTCTATGTGGTGTGGGAGGTTAAAAATCCCTTGGGTCGGTAAAGGTGTAGGCTCAGGCTTTCTATCGACCAGCAGTGGAGTGGGGAAGACCAGTCGTCTGTGACTGGGATTTCCCCTGCTTGGGACAACTAATGTACCAAAAATAAATAAAAAATGAGAGACAAATAAGTGTTCACACTTCCTGTCTACCATTCGCTATATCGTAATGCGGAGACCAAATAGTTGGTGCCCAGTTTTAGAGAATAACCCATATATGCATTTGCCCCTTAGGACGGATTTCCTTGTGGCGACCCCCAACCACACAATAGTGTGGTCAGACGGAGGGATCGTACCTGTCGTTGGACATCCTATATGTGGCTGGGAAGGAGAGTTTTGTAAAAAAGGTAATTTAAGTGAACTTTCACACTGATTTGTACGCATAAATGAAGGGTTTGGGCGCGAAAAGATAAACCCACTAAATGCCATCCGGGCTGAAATGAAACCATGGTTGCCACGGTTGAGGAATCTGCTATCATTGCGATAATTCAAAACCAGACACGGATAATCACTTTCTTGGGCTAATAAATTTATTAATCAGGCTTAATAAATTTTGTACACAGCCTTATATTTCTATCACTATAGAACATGAGTCATTGAAGCTCCTCTCAATAGTACAATTGAGACTATTAGCTTTTAACTGCTCTAACTTTGCAGGTGGTACAACCTGGTAAGAAAATATGATTACAGTTAATCATTACTTATGGGCAAGTCAATAATTAATTGTTATATCATGATATTAATATGATAGTTATTCTTGAATGCAGGATTCTTTGAATATACTTGAACTTGAAGATATGAGGCAGGAGCTAAGGGTGGATCACGGTCACGCAGTCAACTCACATCTGGCACACACACACATTCGCACTTGCAGTACACACATCATCATTCAACATAGGGAAATAAAAGGGACCATTAGATCTCAGCCCTATCAGAGGTAAGGAAATAAAATGGGTGGGTGGGATGGTCAAATTTACGTATTGAATGCCAACGATCCGGCATCGTCGATGGCCAGGTAGGGAATGGATTTAGCCTTGAATCTACTACCGGAAGTCAACTTCGATCGTAATGACGCATGCTACGATGGTATCTATGGTATTCATAATATCAAGCCCGTAGTCAGGGTTTTTAATTATGCATGTTACCGGCAACATGTACAATTGAATCTGTTTTGTCACAGAAGCTGCCACATCCCCTATACAATGCCGTACTCAATATGAAATTTAGTTGCCTTAACTGGAAAGCACAACAATACATTCTATTTGACAGAAAAAGAATACAACAGAAATGTCGGTTTTTGCACCTGAACCCTTCATTTAATTGTTCATTATTATTACATTCGTTGATTAAGCAGTTAATCCTTATTTTTCTGATAGAAAATGTTGATATCAGACAAGTAGCCTCGCTTTTAGCGAATGGTAGACAGGAAGTGTGAACTCTTATTCAAGAACACTGGTTGATTGTTAGAGTTTTACATCCTGGCAACATCTAAGGTCATATCAGGACGGTTGCTGACTTGTGACAGTGCACACTCAAGGCGACTTTATAGTTCTGCCCCACTGGGAAACCAGGGCACTAGCACCATGACCTGATATCCCACTTAGTCACTTCCTAGCCTGACGCTTGACAGTATCCTGACACTGAACCAACCAGTACTTGTCCTATCCTAATAATGCCAAGCGCTTGGCTAGGAAGTACAGGCTGTATGATTTCAGATTTCATGTGAAACAATTGTTGGGTTCCGTGTCTGGTACTGATGGGAACCTATGGGTAACTGTTTTTCGGTTCTGTAAAATTGGTGATGGGTACCCATTCTTGAAACAGTTAATTAAAGTTAGTAGACGTAAAATTGATGCTTGCAGTTGCAGAGCCTCATCCAGAAAATGTTGTTACTAGGCCTACTGCTACTACTAGTACAGTCATGGTAACTGGAAAGAGGAAACGAGTATCTTGTGATGCTGACAGTGACACTAACAGTACTAGTAGTAGTAGTATGACCAAGCGAAGAAAGAAAGCACTTGGAACCTCAAGCAAAGAAAATTGTATAGAAATAGAACCTACTCAGTTACATGATCCAAGTTCCCAAATAAAACATGTGTTGAGATTTGAACGACAAGGTATATGGGTGTGTGTAGCTTATGAAACTGAATGGTATATTGGAATGGTGATCAATGTAGACTCTCCTACTGTGCAACCATTCACTTTTTTAAACTGTGGTCCAAATGAAATATTTTGTTGGCCACAGGTGGACGACATTGACACAGTCCAAGCTAAATATGTGATTGCTTCTGATGTGGATATGAATCCTCTGAAGGTACGAGGACAGGCGTGGTCAGTAGTTGAACTTAAGTACATCAAACAAGTGTACATACAATACCATGATATTTACTTCACCGCGTCGGATGAACTTGAAGTTTAGAATGTCTTAAATTGAGAAAGATGAACTGATCGCCATCTTTGCCAATTGTAATGCGCAATACTTGATATAAAATTGCTTTTTCTACTAATTTATGATCTAAACATAGACAAGGGAGTACCAGTAGTAATACTGCCAAGTCTTAGGCCTGTATCTTTGATAGTTTTGAAATTATGATGGAAAACGTTTCCCCTACCCCTGAATTCAGCCAGTATTTGAGTCCAAGATTGCAGTATTAGCTAATGTTAATGCATACAACTTGAAAAAAAGGTGTTTGTACTATTTTACTATCTAACTATGGACAAGGCAGTATCAGTAGTAATACTGCCAAGTTTTGGGCCTCTATCTTTGATAATTCTGAAGTTATGTTGAAAAAGTCTTCCCTATTCCCCTAATTTCACACTTTTAGTTACTTTTACAATTCTGAAATTGCTGGCTGAACCAAGTTTGGTGCATAATTATCTGAAAAATTAATTATGTAACAGGTTTGAAAAAAAATAGGCTTCATGTGTGTATAGTCCTGAATGAATATCATGAATTTCAAAGATCTGAGACTTCGAATATTTAACTTAGAGACCCTGTAACTTTGGTTCGGAGCTAAAGTTGAAAAACAACACTTTTTTGGTCAATTTCATTACATTATAAAGTTTCATAACTTTTGAACTAATAAAGGTATCATAATAAAATTTGTATTTATTTGCTTCTCTTGCCATCCTTTATTAAAAGCGACAACAAAAATGCCATAAAAATCACTTTTATTTGTATCCATTGTGATACCTACTAGGAGTATATTTTGAACACACCTGTGCAGAAATTGTATATATACCTTTAATCATCTACAATGTAATGAAAACAACCGTCTGTAGCATTTAATTAAAACAAAATTTGTAATTGCCTGTGTTTTATTAATATCATGGGAAACGCAATTTCGGTTCCGTAGTTTCCCCAGCACGGTAACAATACGCTACAGGTAACGATCGTTATCGTGAAATCATACAACCTGAAATGACAAGCATACATTTTTAGGTTATTGGTTTGACTCAACCAGGGGGCGAACCAGTGGGTTCGAATCTCATCACCTACCAAAGCGGGAGACGGACGCTCAACTCATTCGGCCATCCCATCTCTGATCATGAACATTTGTCTTCGCCTATTTTTTGTATTATTCCTTACAGATAACGATCCGATGATTGCAAGCGTGTCGTCTGCTGTGGGAATCCTGCTGGTGGTTCTAGTTGGCGGCTACCTTTACAGGTGAGCCATAGTCGTCTGCCTAATGATTCTTGCTTTCTATTCTTGAGACTAACCCATTTGTCAGCATCTTTGGTTGACTGGTTGTTGGAGTTTTACGTGCTAGCAACATCTAAGTTCATATCCGGATTGGTACCGACTAGTGACAGTGTGCACTCATGCTGATTTTATAGTGTTTCCCCACTGGGAAATCAGGCCACCATCACCATGACCTGATATCCCACGCAGACACATTGTGAATGTTATGTGTAACATTGGTAATTTACGGCGGAGACAGGAACCAGACGAACTGACTTACACCAACACATAGATAAGCCCAGGACCGACGGTTGGGATCTCCTCCATCGACCAGCGGTTCTCCCGGTACGGTGGCGCCACCTAGCAGAAACCCCAAGACACACTACAAGCGTCACGTAGTTCCCGGTGTGGCTGTTTCAGCTCACTGTCAGTTTCATCCGTGCGCATAGACTCAAACTCAAGGCATTGTCAATGGTCGTAAGTCACTAACCTTATAAATTTAATATAATGTTTTTGGTAAAGATGTTTTCTATATGTGTACCAAGCGATTTGTTTCTAGGTGGTGTCGTTTTAGAGATATTTCACTTTTCCTGGATTTTATGTATGAAGATTGCTCACCACCTTTGACAATGCCTTGAGTTTGACGGTACGCGCAGTGCAAAACATTAGTTTTATTCAAAATTAATAGAAATCAAGAACCCTAACCTTATAAATTTAATATAATCTTTTTGGTAAAGATGTTTTCTATATGTGTACCAAGCGATTTGTTAATAGATGGTGTGGTTTTAGAGATATTTCACTTGTTCTGTATTTTCTGTAGGAAGATTGCTCACGACCATTGACAATGCCTTGAGTTTGAGTCGATGCGCACGGCTGAAACTGGCGCACGCTGAAACCGCCACACCGGAATTCCTCCAGGTGGCGCCACGGGCAGTTACCCACCCTTACGGTCACATGACCGCCAATCGTTCGAAATTCGAACATAACTGCCGCAGCAGCCATCATCACAGCACCCCTCTCGTTTTTCTTCACATAAAATAATATAATTGTATAATTTTGTACTAAAGTGGAAATGTGAAAATTTACACATCAATACCATGCATCTACACAAACTAATTTTCAACCTTTTTTCAACTTATTTCTTGTATGACACAATCTTGTTTACTTAACTGAAATCAATCAAATCTTGTTTGAATTTGCTGTGTATCCTAAAATGATGTTCTAGATGGGTGTTTGCTTTCCATGTTACACAAGACTTCGTGATATTAATGTTTTGCTCAATTTGTATAAGATCAAGCACAAAAGGGTAAACTCTGATATATGCACAAGATGTAAACCTTCATATTAAAGTCGGATAGTCCGATGGTTTTGAGTTTCTCTCATTTTCTGAGCTAAATATATTAGGTTGTTCATTAAAATCTATCTTACTTTAGTTTGAAGTGACTTTTATTTTAAATCGCTAACTTTTGAGATATTTGAAATGGAAACATGCTAAATTAATTTTGGCAAGCTTGCCAAAACTCTATCACCATAGGCTTCTGCAGTAACGGGTTCTATTAATTGACTCAGTATCCCCTTATATCTGACAACAAATGTTTAATAAGTGTAGTAGCATCTAAATTAGATATGTAGAATCAAATCTAAATAATTGTTTTGGTTTTGAAAATTATATGTTTTTATCGGACTATGCAGCTTTAACATGGATTCTGCTATTATTTGGAATGTTTTCTACTATTATTTGGAAGGTGTTCTCCTTTTATTTGGAAGGTTTTCACTTTTGGTTTCCATGTCACACTTTGAGTGCCCAATTTCAGAAAATGACCCAAATACTAACTGCAATGACAGGAAATAAATCTTGTTTAATCTACACCACCAAACTGTTGTTGCAGGCAGCGGCAGTTGGAGCTACAACTATTGAGCACCGCCTGGAAGATCGAGTACTCGGGCTTGGACTTTGTAGGAACAAAACTTGGCAAGTCTGTCGTCGGAAGTCGGATGCACACACAGGTTGGTTGGTTGTTGGAGTTTTACATCCTTGCAAGATCTAAGGTCATATCAGGACGGGTAACGACTTGTGACAGCGCACACTCATGTTGACTTTATGGTGCTGCCCCACTGGGAAATCAGGCCACCAGCACCATGACCCGATATCCCACTCAGTTACATTATCCGGGCACTGAACTAACCAATCGTTGCTCTATCCTATCAATGTCAAGCGTCAGGCTAGGAAGCGACAAGAATTAAATTTATAAGTCATCGGTTAACTCGACTGGGAACTGAACTCGCGATCTCCCGCACGATAGGCCAGCGCTCTGCCAATTCGGCCACCACGCCCGGTGCTCGGACAGGTGGAGATGTGTGGTGTGACAAGTACTGGGTATGAAAGGTCAGGAAGCATTCCCTGACCTTGTTGCACTCACATAGGATGTGTGCTTATTGTGGAATATAATCAAAGACCCTATAATACTAAGACGGCTCACTCCCTATCTCTCCCATGGTAATGTAAATTTCGCAATGCCACCTTGTGGTGGGTTTGATCAGCCCAGCTGCTGGTTGGTGTTTCACATGTAAACACATACAATTATATTATACATGAGATAGGTAAGTATGAATACACATCGATATGAAATTGCTATGAACAAATACACATCATCATCAGCATCGTCATCATCATCACCATCATCACACATCTTTCACATTCATATACATTTATACATATAATATAGCTTATAATATTACTGGATGCCCGGCCACGTTTGGGACACCAGAGAATACTACAGAAACTCTCCCCTTCATATCACTTGTCTATCAACTCATTAACCAATGCTAAGGAAGAATGAAGTCAAGACACAGATAAACAGTGGAGAAGTTGTTCTTTACTAACACCAACTCCTGTCCACCTACCAGTGACCTATCATCCACACCCCTTGCCTTCTAGCCACACAAGATCTCATTACTACTTTAGCCTGTATAGAAAGCAGTGCTTACAGCTCATGGGACAGGAGTCCTATGGCTATGTTCACACTCAATTAGAATAGATGAATTTTGATAGCATCAGACAGAGTGTCTGGGGTTCCTGCTCAAGAGTAGGTGCGCCTCACTCCAAAGTCAGGAGTAGAGTGATCTCTCTCCAGGTGGTCTGAAGCAGAGTCTAGAATTAAGATCTTGGTTTGAGGCTAGTGTGGTCAGAGGGCCAATGGGATGCAGGTGACTGGGCAGTCCCCAGCCAGCCAATCAGGCACCTCCACAGTCAGGGTGGGTGGCACCCTCCCCCAGTAGGGGTAGCTGTCACTCAACCCAGCTGCAGGTGGTGCCCTGTGTGTATATGCAAATTAGGCTGGTGGACCAGCCCAGTGGTCAAGGCAGGGGGGGGCAGGTAGTTATACAGTTACAATAGATCTCTGTTAAAATGGTTTTTTCTCCAATTGCACTCTTTATGGATGCATAGAGAAACATTTCAACAATCATGTACTGCCTCTTATATAGGAACATCTCTTCATTAATCTCAGGCATAATATATGAACATATATTTCACACAGCTTATATTATGTCATAATGGGAGTGGGATATTATTACTTTTAGTTATATAACATAGTTCCCACTCCGTCGCCCAAGACTAATAATGCTCTCTGCCAATATATAATTCTTAACCGAAAATCCGTATATTTTTACAACGTCCCTCTTCCATTTCTACTTGCGCAAACGGCCAAGAAAAATGGAAGCCTTAAAACATTACGTCTTTTTCGTTTAAGCCAGAGCAAGTGCTATACAGTGGAGCAAATATGAGTTGTCAATAGACATTATTTATTCCAGTACCCTTCTTGCTCGAATGTCCACACAATATCTTACTTAGGTGTATTCTCCATTGTATTGGCCACTCCTCCCTTCCCCCACTGTTAAAGTTTTTCTATTTTTCTCCAGTTCTCCACCACCTTGAGGACCATTCTCATCTATTTGTTTACAGTAATTGTTTAGACATGAACAGCCCCAGAATCTATATTTAGAATAGCGGTCCCAATCTAGACGGTGGCTTTGAACCGGCTATCTTGCTACATATTTATACTAGTTTTACTCCCCCCTTACATAATATCAAATTTATATTTACAAAGGCTGTCTTTTATCCTCCTGTCACTGTCCAGGCTGTGTCTGCTAATTCTCTTGCGCGCCCATGCCCCCTTTTAAAACTCATGACACAAAAAAAAATTAGTTTCAAAAATAGGGTAAGCAGGACAGAATAGCAACACAAGCAGGGAACCATGACAGGTCAGATCTTGCACAAGACAATCCGAATAACATGTCATTCAGTAGTGGTTGATCCCATCGACCAAGTTTTGACTACTGTAGATGTTACAGTACTTGCTTCACTCAACCATCGACCTTGTATTTTAGTGCTTAATCGGATTTTGGCAAATGCTGTCATCTAGTCCCACATCGATACACCTGTCCCTCCATTTTTACCTCACCGACTATGAACTGTAAGAAACCTGAGACGTCGATGGTAGACGCGTGGTTGCTCAGCAGGTCCTTATTTAGTTAACATAGCGGATCTCGCCTTATGGGCAAACAAGTACCAGCAATACACCTGTCCATCCATTTTGACCTCGCCGCCTCTGAACTGTAAGGAACCTGGGAACGTCTATGATAGACGCGTACTCTTTCGACAGGTCCTTATTGCATTCATATTACGGGTCTTGCCTTATGGGAAAACAAGGTTTAAGCGGTTTGGTTCGATGACCTACTCTTTTAGGGACTGTTTTCTTGTAACTTAGACTAGCGCCAACTCTTCGATCTCACCAAATACAAGTCGTATTATGTCGAGTTAGAAGCAAATAATGACTCAATATGTGCCTTCTGTACAATGATACAGCATCCCATATCTGTATTAACACATAACATGGCAATTTTAATTTCATCTACGACAACGTTACACGGCGTCGTACTTGTACACGCAATGAAAATGTATAGAACCAATGTCATCCATCAAATGACCCAATTCATTTCCTGCCTCAATGGTTGTCCTAACCAACCACCGGTCCCATCACTCTAGTGACTCTCTGAATCATTGACCCTGTCAATCCTTGCCCAAGGTCAATCAAGTGATCCGAATCAATCAGATGACTCGTATCAATCAAATGCCTCAAACTCTTGAAATGAAACCAATCATTTCCTCCTTCAAAGGTTGCCCTAGCTAACCACTGGTCCCGTCACTTCCAGTGACTCTCCGAGTCATTGACCCCGTCAATCCTCGCCCATGATCAATCCAATGATCCTATTATTACGCCTACTGTGGCACCCGAGCGGCGATGCCCACCCAGTGGTGTGCACATCGTCGTGAGCCCACGCACGTCTGCAGCCTGTCCGGCACCGCATACCACCGATTGGATGCTCAGAAGCGGATTATGGATCCGAGATCCCATCGTGATAACACGCGCACCGCGATCCGTGCCTGCACCTCATTGGATTTACTTAAAAACCACATCCTTGGCTTAACAAAAAAATTCTGACTGGTGCTCGGATCACGTCCCTGCCGCACACTAACCTATGAGTACATGTAAATGGAGGGAGGCAGTGAACACACAGCGCGTCACGTACCGTCCGCCCTACTCTAAGTCGTCTTCCTCTCATCTTTCCTATCGGACACGTGAACTCGTCACTCCTACACATACATCGTCTTTCACTCCCATTTCTACCATCGCACACGCGGACTCGTCCCTGCCGGACAGCATCGTCCGGTTCGATTCCATGAGCAGCCCGAGGCGCGAACTCGTCTATGGCTCAGTCAGCGCCGATGGGTCAGGTGGCCGCTAAGACCTTCCCATGGCTATATCCACGCCAGTTTCGTGCAAGCAGGAATCAGAGAGGTGCATAATGTTTAATTAAATCCTCTCCCCCTTACTTTGCTACTGCGGGTTCTTCGCAAGCAGGAATCTGAGGAAAGACCAATTGCTTTAATTAGCTTCCCCCCCCCTATACTTGTATTCTAACTAGCAGGGATCCGAGAGGCACCTAATGTCTAATTAAATCCTCCCCCCCTTACTTGTTCATTGTGGGTTGGGCGGGGAGCCTACTTTTCCCGTTATTCCCAAATTCCCCGAGCACTACCAGGATCCCGAGTCAGCTACCCGTCGCCAGACCGAAAGGCTTGGGAAGGGCTAGGAGTAGGTGACTAGAAATCCTTGATGGCAAGCCCCAGCGGTTCCGAGCGACTCTCACTCCTTTCAATTACACCTCGGTCAATTCCGACCGGTTACTTTTAGCGAATGAGGTCATTACCTTGTCTTAAATTTTCTACAACGTCCCTGCTCATCCCCCCAATTTGGTTTTGACATGCGGGAAGTGCATACAATATGTGGAATAACACCACCCCTAGTAGACAGCTCGGAAACGTTTACATCACTTACACAAATTACACAACGTCCCTGCTCCTCCCCAATGTTTTATGGTTCAGACGCACCAGAGTGCATACACCTGCGCAATATACACTAACCCTTACCAAAAACAGCTTGGACAAGGCCTGTCAACGACCACCCACGTTATACAGCGTCCCTGCTCCTCCCCAACCTTTATGGTTCAGACACACCGACACTGTACACACATGTTGGCACCCCTCCTACACCCTATATGGCAGCGCGGACAGCTCCAACATCGAGCCCTGCGCCTTATACTGCACGACGGTGTCTCTATGGACTGGTAACGGGGAGGGAGGGGGCAGAGCTTCGGATTCACAGACCACCACCTCCCTACCCACCGGTACCATCCCTTGTCTCCTCCCTGGGCGTCCACCTCTGGTACAACGAGCTTGGCATCTGTAATAACAATACATCATACCACATAACACGCTTATACCGGCGACTGCCAACAAACAATACCACAATATACTGAAATGTTCAATACGGACGTAATCGTCCGGCACCTGCACTAGACCGTCCATCGACATCAGGGAACCTGCAACTCTGGCAGGCGCTCGAGCTGCTCCTTCATCACTCGGTGGAGAGCGGGAGGCCATGAGACATTCAAGGCCGGTAGGTCCAGCCTTGATGGCATCCGTCGTATGTTCACGGTCTCATGTTTAACTGTCAGTGTTCGCAAAAGCCAACCTCTGCCCTCCACCACGCATGCCTCTGGCACCTGCAGCACTGTTGGGCCGGTGATCCTCTTGTTAACCTGAGGCTTCCCGGCACAACGAATTGTCACTTCGATATGAGGTTCATGGGGTGCAATGTTCACACCACCCATGCCCTCCACAGGTGCCACAACGGTGGCAGACACAGTCTTTTGGATCTTTGTGATCCGCAGCTTGCAGTCTTCCGGTTTCGTCCCCGTCACGAGCGCCGCTTCGCAGCTCTGGTAAGTCATCTCCATGGCAGGATAGCACACCATGGGCAGGCTGCCCATGCAAGCTTCCGGATAGAAGCTCGCCTTCCTTCCCGTGCTTACCGCTACCACAGATTTCCCCACCACGGTCCTTGAATGTTCCTCGTCTAGTAGCACCGGCAGATACGCCAAGTGGTATGCCGCATACGTCTCCTGACTCACCATCTGTAGTCCTAGGCGGGAGGCGATCGACGCGTCCGGACCCCACACCGGTTCTACCCTTGCGTGTTGGTAGTACCAATGCAGATCGAGACTGTGAAAGCCCGCATCCTTGGCCGCCTTCATGACGAGTGCCAGCTGAGCCGGCATCAGTAGCGCCTCCGTCAACATGCCGCGCTCCAGCTGCATCACCATCCGGTGGTATAACGTTCGTTTTGACATGTAGTCGTCCACCACACTCTCCAACTCCTCCACTGCCAGCCTCACTCGCTGCAGCAGCGCCAAATCATTGGAGGTTTCCGTCATCTCCTCCGCTTCGTCCTGTGCCAAGGCTATCATTGATTCCACTACCGAGACATGCTCCGCTAATTGCAGCTGAATATTTTGGGTTCTATTCATTATGGAAAGCATGTGCTCTTGGTTATGCTTCAGGGCTTGCGTCTGTAGGCTGTGGGTGGCAATAGCCTGCTGCACTTTGTTTAGCTGTGCCTGGCTTACCGTCCCAAACAGCCATGATGCCGCCACCCCTACTGCATTAAAGAGTCCCCTCTTGGGCCGTTTAGCAAACACCTCCAGCACTTCAGGAGGGTCTTGCTCTAACCTGGCCCGCAGGACACTGAGCTTCATTTCCCAATGATGAACATTAACATACCACTTGTTCTTAGTCAGTTTGTCCACATGGTCCCATACTTGTGAGAACCAGTGGTCCACCGGTGGCCGGTTTGGGGGTGTGATCAGCACCACCAGCTGCCACACAGCAGACACCGTCCTCACTTCTCCTTGGCCATTAACTAGGACACCATCATCCTTAAAAAGGTCGGTGCTGCTTCCCAGAGGCAGACAGCACCAGATGATTCCTATGTGCCAGTACAGTGACCACATGGTAGAAATTGACTTGGACATAAACATGCAGTCTCTGGGCTATAAGTTTCCGGAAATCGCGTCCCGCAGCACTATATGAACAGCGCCACCGGGCAGATCTGCTTATCAGCCCCAACACCGCTCTATCCAATGAACACTAACGTGGTCTCAACATTTCCTGCTGCAATCAACTGGACAACTCCTGAATGCAACCTACTTGCACCCCGGAGGTTCCCGAAGCGATAAGTACTAAATTTCAGTCTTATAAACAAGCCTTAGCCTCCCGGACGAGCATCTCCCTGAATCTTCACCAAAGATTGTCCAACCATTAATCAGTCACATACTGACGGTGTGTGCTTCTAACACACCGGCCTAGTTCAAGTCCTGCACCGTGTGCCTCGTCCAGTGCACTAGCTGACACTTCTCCAGCTTTCCTTATTGGGGTTTTTCGTCCCAGCCACGCCTCAGGTGCTGTGAACCACACAAAAATAAACACACAATTTTCTGCAACTTTTCCGTGTCGGAACAAGCCACACAATGTTCGCGTACCTCGCTCAGTCGGTCGGTTCGTTGTGGTTTCATGTCCTAGCAACCCCTGCGGTGCTGGAAATTACCCAACGAGCAAATACACATATCTATTTATATAGTCCGTGTCAGGAGGGAAAGTCACACACTGCCATCCGCCTAGTAGTGTAGTATCAACACCTCAGGTACTCGACACCCTCACTTGATATATATATATATAAAAACAATTTTCACTCCATCACAACTCCACAAAAATGTTCGTGAACTGCTGAGCTGTGTATGGCAATCTTCTCCGGACATTATTACGTACCGATGTGTATAACGACACCCTGCCAAAATCACACACAAATCTCAAAGTTCCAACTTTCAATGTTTTTGGTCTCAACAAAAAAAAATTATCACCTCATACATACAGTCTACTGTCTCCTCCTGGAACCTCTACAGAACACCTCTACACAAGCAATGCAGGCGCGTTTGGCTAACTGTTGTTCCTGTGGGTCCGGGATGGCTTCCCTCAGCCGAGTCTTTTCTCGGGTGTGGGGACGCAACACTCTGGTGTTGTAGCTCTCAGGGCTTGCTGGAGGTGGTGGGGGGCGTTTAACCGCCCCGGTGACAGTCCGTTGATATCCCAACTCACACGTCGCGTCAGGCGAACTGTTCAGCCGGCTCGCAGCAGGCGAAGTATTCAGCCGGGTCGTCTCAGGCGAAGTGTGCAGCCGGGTCGCAGCAGGTGAAGTATTCAGCCGGATCGCATCAGGCGAAGTGTTCAGCTGGATCGCATCAGGCGAAGTGTTCAGCCGGGTCATGTGAGGCGAAGTGTTCAGCCGGGTCGTGTCAGGCGAAGTGTTCAGCCGGGTCATGTGAGGCGAAGTGTTCAGCCGTCTGGTGTCAGTGGCGGGTGGGTTGTGGCTGGTTGCCTCGGTTGCGTCCCGTCTGGTTACCATAGGTTCGGGCCCATCCTGCCTCACCACCTGCCTGGGTCGCTGGGGGACAAAAACAAGGCGAGACACACAAGTACCGCTAGGTGCATTAGTCACTCCTTGATTGCATTCCACATTCACACCTCTAATCCCTTTCACACCTTTGTCACTTGAACTATTGTTCCCATTGTGTCCCACTTGTTCTGTGTTCTCTGGCCTCCCATGCTCCCCTTGTAGCTGTGACTTGTTGCTGCGTGTCACCATTGTATGTGTGCTTAACCACCCAGCATTTCCATTTCTTTGCCCATGGGTTAATCTAGAAGTGATTAAATCCCCTTTTCTTTCTCTATCAGCCAATTTCGCCTGATCTCCCTTTACCACTCTTTTTCTATTTTCTGGGCCCCCCACAGAATCAGCCCTGCTAATTTCTCTGGCTGTATTATTTGAATGTCTACCCAACTGCAAATAAGCTGGTGAAATATAGTAGACTACCCCTGCCATACTAGCACATGCATCTTCTGTACCCAACCACCTGTGCTCCTCACCATTCAGGATAATGCTCCTATCCGTGTAGGACAGCACGGCATCGCACTGCTGCATGACATCCGTCCCTATCAGGATATCATGCTCCAATTCTCCTACTACACAAAACTCACACTCAGCTCCCCCCAGGGTGACCTTCCCCACTCCCCTTGTAGGAATCAAATGTCCTGAAAGTGATCGAAGCTTCAAACCCTGCCTGAGTTTACCTGTGGCATATCCTCTCAATTTGAGAGCATTGTATACTTTACTCTTTATCATACTTTTACTGGCACCAGTATCGATTAGACCTGAATATGAAATTCCGCCAAATTTCATCTTGATACATGGTCTTCGATCTGCTGCCTTGCCTAGTTTTTCAACTGCACTGGACCTGATCTCGCTAGTACGGTCAACCATACCTGCCTGCACCCTCTCCTCCTGGGTAGCCACATAATCACTGTGATAGTTATGTGTACAATGACTACACCTGACCGTATCTCTCCGTGGGCCCAGGTGAGACTGTCGAGGGGCACGCCCCATTACTTGACGTGGCGCCCTCCTTCTCTCACCCCAATTTGCATTACTCTGGGTGGGCAGTACTGGTGCAGTCTGCACCACTACCTTTGATGGTGGGGCTGGTGCTACAGCCACTTGGGCAGCCTGTACTGGCCGCTCCGTGCGCTCTACCAGCATTTTTCGGAGGCTTTTGATCTCCCCCTGGAGTGTTTTCAATGCCTCCCTATTTGTACCAGCCCCACTTGGCTCCCTTTTTGTGTGCCCCTCAATGGCCCCTATCTCCATGGGCTCCTCCATCCTATGAGCCCCAATCAGCCTGCCCCCTGGTTCTGCCAGGCCTTCTTCGTTTTCCCTGGCTACAGACATGGCCGCCTCTAGGCTACCTGCCCTGACCAGGCGTACATTCAGCCTGACCACTGGCTCAATCAAGGAGTCCTCAAACTTCTTAATGACCATGCTATGTACTGCACCTATCTTCCTCAGTCCTTTATCCGGCCAAGCCCTCTGTACTGCCGTACTGTATCGCATACAGTATGCCGACATCAATTCCCCTTTCTCCTGCTTGAGTGAGAATACTATGTCAATTAGGGCAGTGGCTTCCCTGGCCGTTAAGAACAGCCCAACCAGGCGTTCCCGGACCTCCTCCCATGAGCTGTTAGCATCATCTTCATATACTGAATATATGACCTCATGGAGGTTCCCGCAAGAGTGACTGAGTGCAAATTTTACGACATCTGCCCCTCTGGCCCCGGATACTCTACCTGCCCGGCCAACCTGCTCTACCCAGCTCCTCAACACACCCAGATCTGAACCATCCACAGTAGCTATCTGTCTTCCCTGGTCTTTAAGATCCCGCACAGCTCTCTCCTCTAACTTCATTCGATCTCTCCCTAGCGCCAGGCGCTCCTCTCTCAATGCTCGTTCCTCTGCGATCCTGGCCTGCTCCTGGCTAGGTCCAGTCCTATGCTCCCTGGCTTCCCGGAGTGCTCTGCTCTGTATTTCCAACTGTCCAGCTGCATATTTGGTTAGATATACTAGCCGATCCGCATCTGTGGGTATCTCCCCTGCAGCTACCCCAGCTGTGAACCAGTCGGCAAACCCCCTATTTAATTCTGCTTCTGCCATTGTGATAGCTGTACTGTTATCCGGCACAATGCCCCTCCTTTTATCTACTTCACTGGCTCTGGAAGCTCGGGAGCTGGCCCTGGAAGATCTGAACCTATCCAGTTTATGACTTTTATTCACTTAAGGTTACTTTCAGCTGCAGTAAGGTACCACTATATATTTAAAACCTCATATATATTGATGTACCAACGTACCGTTCCCTTTAGCTGTTGATATATATCAACAACAATATCTATCAACTATCTTCTCAAAACACCCCGACACAATTCTGTTCTAGAGGTCGTCTCAGTTCAACTTCCTGGACACACCCCTTTCTTCCTCCCCTACACACCCACAGAGCTCTTGTTTACACTCCCCTACACACACACACAGACCCATGTGGGTATCCACACGGCCGGTGGGTGCGCGTCGCTGGTGGGTGCAGCCCCCAGCTCTCTCCCACACACACACACAGTCCCCTTGAGTCCTGCCGGCTGTCGAAACACGGCGGTGGGTGGTATAATTGCTGGGTACAGCCCCCCAATTTACTTTAAAGCTGCACACTCAACTGAAAACACCAAATTCTCAAAACCAAACCAACCATCTAGATTTGATTCCACATAATTAACTCCGATGATGGTGCACTTATTAAACATTTGTTGTCACATATAAGGGGATACTGCTGAGTAAATTAGCAGAACCTGTTACTGCAGAAGCCTATGGTGGTAGAGTTTTGGCAAGCATGCCAAAATTAATTTAGCATGTTTCCATCTCAAACCTCCCACAGTTAGCAATTCAACAAAGTTACCCCAAACAAAGCAAGGTATATTACAATGAACAACCTAATATGTTTATCTCCGAAAATGAGAGAACTCCAAACCCTTGGACTATGCTCCTTTAATTTATGGTGGGTGCGCGTCACTGCCTGGTGCAGCCCCCAGCTCTCCTTAACCATCGATATATTTAAAAAAAAATATATATATCGATGTACAACTCCCTGAACCGTCGATATATTTCCCCAAAATAAATATATATATCGACCTATATCAATGTCCAACGCCCTTACTGTCGATATATTTCACAAAATAAATATATATCGACGTACATCAATGTCCAGCTCCCTTACTGTCGATATATTTCCCAAAATACATATCGATCTACCGGCGGACAACTCTGTCGATATATTTCAAATAAAATATCAATCGACGTACCGGCGCACAACTTCAATTAACCTGTCGACATACTTCAACAAAGTATAAATCGACGTATATTAATGTCCACTAACTTCAATTAACCTGTCGACATACTTCAACAAAGTATAAATCGATGTATATTAATGTCCACTAACTTCAATCAACCTGTCGACATACTTCAACAAAGTATAAATCGATGTATATTAATGTCCACTAACTTCAATCAACCTGTCGACATACTTCAACAAAGTATAAATCGATGTATATTAATGTATAATTCCACCTCTACACACACAGTGTTCCTTACACTCCCCTACTATCGAAATATATAAAAAAAAAAAAATATAAAAAAAAAAATATATATATATATATATATATCGACACAGTGTGGTACATTTCAGTTCAATTTCACCTCTCTTTCACCACTATAGTATGTCGGCATCCACACAAGGGTGGTTGGTGTAATTGTTGGGTAATTGCTGGACGCAGCCCCCTGCTACTTCAATACCCACACACACTCAGACACAGTCAGGCCTCTTTGATTTCCCGACACCAGTATCAGTGATGGCTGGATACAAAGGGTGGGTTGCGTAACTGCTTCGCGTCACCACTTATCCTCCTAGCACCCACAAAGACCGAGCCCGGCCGGCTGTTGATACACGGCCTTGTAACTGCTGCGCGTCAGTCACAAAAGGCGGGTCGCGTCATCCCTTTGTGTATTCGAATCTTCTATTTTCCCGCCAACTATGTTATTGGGACGCCAAATGCGTTATTTTCCCGCCAAACAAGTTATTTTCCCGCCGAATACGTTATTTCGACGCTTAACACGCTATTTTACCAATAATTATGTTACTTTAGCATTAAATACGTTATTTTAGCATTAATACGATATTTTAGCATTAAATACGTTATTTTGACGCGAAATACGTTATTTTAACGCGAAATACGTTATTTTAACGCGAACTACGTTATTTTAACGCGAATCGGACAAGAACTGACTGAGCGCCGAATTTAATAATATACAAATTTCACTCAGCCTTGTGGTTCTGGGGGCGACGCGCGCACACCACGGCCTTCCCGAATTTCAACTATTATATAAATTTATATCGTTCTTTAACCCGAACCGTCGGCGCCGCGCACCACTACTAACGGCCTTCCCGAATTTCATACAATACAGTTACAATACATAAATCTATGTCGTTCTTTTAACACAGAGCCGGCGGCGTCGCGCACACACACAACGGCCTTCCCGAATTTCAAACTATATATAAATCTATATCGTTCTTTAACCCGAACCGTCGGCGCCGCGCACACCTAACTCTATAATATATATTTATATCACTCTCGCCGGGCCAGAAACCTGACTGAGCGCCGAATTTAATAATATACATATATCTATAAAATCGTTCCTACTGGACATAGAACGCCTCCACTCGACACAGAACGCACCAACCTGACACAGAACGCATTAGGCTGACATTGAACGCACTAGCACCCTGATCTTTCTTATTTTTCTTCTCCCTTCCGTTTCTCTACTCTTAGCTTTTCATTTGTATTATGCATTGTGTGAGTGCAGGCAGTGTGTATGCCGTGTATCTGTGCAGACTGTTCCTCCTTATCTGTACCTGTTACCACATATATATTTCAAACACATATCGACACACATGCATCAAAACACATATATATCCAATTTCACCTATATATCAACACACATATATAGCCACACATTCCCCCTCACACACATCTTGACACATGCATCAACACACATATCAAATTTCTCACACACCACAGAGCTTTCAACTTTGTTACAAATAGCGGTACAACGGTGTCTCACCCCCATCTCGACGCCCCAGCGTCCCAAAACAAGCGGTAACAGCACAAAACTGGACCCTACCTGACCATTGATGACGTGCGCGCATGTCGTCATCACGGGTGTTCTCGTCGTCATCACGGGTGTTCTCGTCGTCATCACGAGTTCTTCTGTCATGTCTGAGAATCGTCTCAGAGCTTCGTCATGGTCACCACTATAATATTACTGGATGCCCGGCCACGTTTGGGACACCAGAGAATACTACAGAAACTCTCCCCTTCATATCACTTGTCTATCAGCTCATTAACCAATGCTAAGGAAGAATGAAGTCAAGACACAGATAAACAGTGGAGAAGTTGTGCTTTACTAACACCAACTCCTGTCCACCTACCAGTGACCTATCATCCACACCCCTTGCCTTCTAGCCACACAAGATCTCATTACTACTTTAGCCTGTATAGAAAGCAGTGCTTACAGCTCATGGGACAGGAGTCCTATGGCTATGTTCACACTCAATTAGAATAGATGAATTTTGATAGCATCAGACAGAGTGTCTGGGGTTCCTGCTCAAGAGTAGGTGCGCCTCACTCCAGAGTCAGGAGTAGAGTGATCTCTCTCCAGGTGGTCTGAAGCAGAGTCTAGAATTAAGATCTTGGTTTGAGGCTAGTGTGGTCAGAGGGCCAATGGGATGCAGGTGACTGGGCAGTCCCCAGCCAGCCAATCAGGCACCTCCACAGTCAGGGTGGGTGGCACCCTCCCCCAGTAGGGGTAGCTGTCACTCAACCCAGCTGCAGGTGGTGCCCTGTGTGTATATGCAAATTAGGCTGGTGGACCAGCCCAGTGGTCAAGGCAGGGGGGGGCAGGTAGTTATACAGTTACAATAGATCTCTGTTAAAATGGTCTTTTCTCCAATTGCACTCTTTATGGATGCATAGAGACATATTTCAACAATCATGTACTGCCTCTTATATAGGAACATCTCTTCATTAATCTCAGGCATAATATATGAACATATATTTCACACAGCTTATATCATGTCATAATGGGAGTGGGATATTATTACTTTTAGTTTATATAACATCGTCCCCACTCCGTCGCCCAAGACTAATAATGCTCTCTGCCAATATATAATTCTTAACCGAAAATCCGTATATTTTTACAACCTGTTTAACCAAGAGAACAGCCAGCGCACCAAGTGGTGGATTTGATCATTTTGATTACACAGTACAGGCTGAGTGAGGGTCTTTGATATAATACAAAAGAGATTATCTACATATAATACCAAACGGTGGTTAATCTTTAACTATATCTTTAGTTTAGGTAATTCTGATATACTACTCCTCTGTTAATCGGCGCTGCCAATGCGCATCATCATACTCCACTGATGCTTCACCATGGATGGGTTGTTAATAGCATGTTTTTGTGTGCCTATCGTATTCCACTGATGTTGTAGACATCACAAAACAGTTTTTGTTGATGATTAACTGAGTGGATCGGTGTAAAGTTATGGGTCAGCCAAAAAGGTAAAACACAGAATGACTGCAACTAATGCTGTGACAGTTCAGTGTATTGCCACCTGGGCCGTGTTCAGGGTCCGTCTCGGAGGCGCCACGGAGACGTCTCGGCGATGCTTTTTGGCCTAATACCGTTCAGAGTGCGTCTCGGCGACGTCTCAGAGACGCCTCTCTTTTCAGACTGGAGATGAAAAGTGCCTCGAAAATGGCCGCCGCATTCAGTGCTTTCAGCCAATCACAGCACAGCTTTACCATTGCAAATGGCTGCCGCCTAAGGGGGCGGCCATTTTTCGAGGCGACAAACTGCTTGTGCAGTTCAGACTAGCGTGACATCAGTGCCATCTCCGAGGCGCCTCCGAGACTGACCCTGAACGCGGCCCAGGCAGCAGATATTTCATTTGTGGCGGTATTCACACTATTCACTCATGACCTAATTCGACATCAGAACTAGTCTGAGTAAGTGTCGGTATTGGAAATGGCCATAAGACACTACTGTGTGCGATGTGTATGAACTACTACATAGATTAAATGAGTAAAATTTGAAGATATTAACTTTTGAAACTATCATAATTATTTTTGCTTACCTTTTTTCTATTTATTGGTCAATTTTCATGAAGATTGAGTGATGATTTCAGTAGACAATGTCAACAAAGTCACCCACCTTGGCTGCCAATCTTTTCTTAAATTCAAAATTGCATAACTTTCTTAATATAGATATATTAAAAAATATATTGTAACCCTTTTAAAGCTTTTAATAATTTGTAATTACTTAGACTAGTTGTTTAACTGTGTTGCACAGATAACTACACTGACAGTGCTGCATTACATGATACCACCATAACTATGCAGACTTGAAGTTGACAGTCACATTTTAGTTAAAGAATGGGAAAAATCACCATGCAAGGGCCACCCAATCTTCGTGAAAATTGGCCAATAGATAGAAAACAGGTATGCAAAGATGAATATGGTAGTTTCAAAAATAAATACCCTCGAATTTGAGTGATTTCGAGAGGTTTTGGTCAACAAAAAAGTATTCACATGACTTTTCATACAGCGGCACCTTGCAGACGCGAAAGTGCCCTCAGTCTGGTTTCAACATGGCTGCGGCATGAATAGTGTGAATTGCAACAGTTTTCCAGTAGATGGCAGTATCGAAAGAGTCCTCAGGTGTTAGGAGAATATACTTTACCTCTAGAGCTTTAACCTGTGCTGCAGACGGGTTAATATATATATACATATATGTGATGTATAAGCATTATGCGAGTATAAAGCTGCGTAAGGGATTATATATATATGTTATTACTCTGTACTACTTGATAACACACTATGTTATCGACCAATCGTCTCTCTGTATCTATTTACCTCCTACCACAATGCACTTCGAGCCGCGCTTCCGCCGCCTCCACTGTCACTTGCGACCTGAATTTTCCTTATATATATATGGGAGGTGGAGTGGTGCATGGTGGCACCCCACCCCCACCTTGGATAGGGGGGTGGGGGGGATGCAGGACACTACATGCATTATTACATGTGATAAAGGGTTTATCACAATCCGTATATATGTACATATATATTATTTATCGGCGGCCACGGTCAGTCCGCTCAGTGCTCAGACATGAACCCTCAGGACTACCAGGTTTGCGCTGAAGATGGCAAACCCTCAGCTCGACCCACTCATGTGAGGGCGCGAAATCAACTATCATCTGCCATTTGATTCCAGATTTTGGCCAATCTGAATTTTTTTAAACCAGTAGGCTATGATTGTATGGCTAGCCAGAGTCAGCGTTCTCAACCAATCATACTTGTTTTGTGTTTCTGTAAGCCTGGATCCAAGTAATATAGTTGTATAATCCATTGACTTTGAATTTCTGCCATTTTTTAAAAGATAAAATAATTAATATACAGTTGATCGTTATCACTTATAATCTACTTT
This sequence comes from Branchipolynoe longqiensis, assembly GCA_030323885.1. NCBI lineage: Eukaryota > Metazoa > Annelida > Polychaeta > Phyllodocida > Polynoidae > Branchipolynoe > Branchipolynoe longqiensis. The sequence goes on along the minus strand of CM059199.1, from coordinate 71,970,156 downwards.
ACTTCAGTTTGAAGTCACTTTTTATTTAATTTTCTGACACCATAGGCTTCAGTGGTAACAGTTTCCATTAAATGTACTTAGTATGCCTTAGTATGCCTCATGTCATTTGACTCGATGGGGGCGGGGGGGGGGTTAGGGGTTGGGGAGGGGTTGACTGAGGGGGGGGGGTGTTTCTGTTAGATATTGAACATCAACCAGCATAGGCCAAAGCAGAACAATGCCACACTGGGGTCGGTGTTGCCATTCCTTTCCCTGCCCCCCCCCTCTCCCGTCCAAACATACACTGTAAACTCAACTAGTAGTGGCCAACTAGACCAAAACCCCTGCCTACCAACGGAATGAGCCTAGAAATGATTCTAGTTACCATACCAGTCTAACATAGTTACCTCCCTGTATATGTTTCTTTTTTTCTCTTATCTTGTTCTTTACCTGTCGTTCATGTACCGATGTTTTGCTTATTTTCTTGTAATTGTCTACATATAGTGTTGTAGATTTGTTTACTCTGTAGTGGCAATTGTCATTAGGGCTGGAAGACCAGTGCATTAGCACTGACAACGTTATTCAGAGGAATAAAAACACTTGAACACCCCCAAAAAACCCTGATAATGAAAGATAACGACACTGAACCTGATATTAAAGCTGCAATATAAAATTTTCAAAACCAAGTCAATTCTCTAGATTTGATTTGACATATCTAATACCCCTGTCACACTACGACATAACAGGCCAGCGAGAGGGCAACGTAAAAATCAGATATGTAGAAATTCTCGGCGTTTCAGGGCCAAATTGGACGTCAGTGCAAAGTAGTGCACGTAGGCGAAACGTTGGTCCAACATTGTTGTAACGTGTCTCAATGAGTTAGAACATAAAAAAAAAAAAAAAGGCCCAACGTAAGGTTAACGAGGAACCCTAGCAATGGCTCAGCATAGGACTCCCGTAATTATCCCCGCCCTAATGTAGCTATGTGTGACTCTGTGTGTAATTCGTAACGTGAGTCGACGTCAGCCCGCGAGTGAGCACGGTCAGTCTAACGACAGTCCAGCGTGCTCAGCGTAAGGACACCAAGGCAAAACGTTCACACCACGTTCACAGCACGTTCGCTTATGTTCGAAGAACATTGGAGCATGTTACATATGTTATGCGTGCGCCTGCCGTTCATCAACTACGTCAAGACTCGTTAGACTTACGTTAGATTAACGTTAGACACATGTCAGAAACACAGTAGACCTACGTCGAGATACGTTAACACCACGTTGTCAGAGCGCGTGTTGCACGTTCCTCCCGGCTCTCCGTCAGTCTACTGCAATTTGACGTAGCTCAACGTAGCTCTAACGAACGTCTACCGTATCTCGACGTAAGCCTAACGTGAGCACAACGTATGTCCAAAACTTTGATGCATGTTACCGTATCTCGACGTATCTCGAAGTAGGCTTAACGAATGAGTAACCTATCTTGAGGTATCGTGCTGTAATGCCAAATTTCACCTACGTTGGCTTACATCTACCGCATTACGTCATAGTGTGATAGGGCCATAACTTAAATACTGATGCACTTATTAAGCATTTGTTTCTCCGTAGAAGGCAATAAATACTGAGTCAATTTAACAGAACATGTTACTGCAGAAGTCTATGCTGTCAGAGTTTTGGCAAGCTTGCCAAAACTAATTTTCCATGTTTTCACTCAAAATATCTCAAAAGTTTACCACTTAAAATAAAAGTAACTTTGAATTAATGTAAAGTAGATACTAGTGATCGATCTAATATATTTATCTCAGAAAAAATACCGAAATTCAAAACGGACTATGCAACTTTAATCTGAAGTAAAATAAAACCCACTATTTAACCAGTCATGTTCCCGTCTCGTGGTATTAAAGAGGTGTAAATAACATGTACTGTTCCCATTCATCCAGTCTAATCTGAGCATCGGTTCCAACTGGCACCCCCAAGCGAAGAGAAACATCTTTACACGCGTCGCAAAGCATGACGGGAATCTTGTGGCTGTGCGAGAAGTGGAGAAGCCGTCTGTTCACGTGACCAAACCCTTGCTGCGAGAACTGAATATGGTGCGTTCAATTCATATAAGCACACCGTAAAACCTCCCAGTCACTCACCTACTCGCTGACAGTTAAGAAAGATTCCTTGTAATTATTTACCATTTTGAAAAGTGCAGAGAATTGTCCCTCATTATATCAGGTTGGTTGTTGGAGTTTTACATCCTGGCAACATCTAAGGTTTATATCAGGACGGGTACCGGCTTGTGACAGCGTGCAATTCATGGTGACTTTATAGTGCTTCCCCACTTGGAAACCAGGCTGCCAGCACCATGACCTGATATCGCACTCAATCGCATTATCCTGACACTGATCCAACCAGTCGTTCCCCTATCCTAATAATGCTGAGCGCCTGGCTAGGAGTAGGAAGCAACAAGTATTAATTTTTAAGTCATTGGTTTGACCCGACGGGGGGTGGGGGGGGGGGGGGGGGGGGCAGACGCTCAACTCATTCGGCCATCCCATCTGGTGAATTACATAAAGAAACTTCTATTTAAAATTGCTAATTTCTTTAATATATTTGAAGAGAAAACATGCCAAATTAATGTTGACATAATCTAGATAAATAGACTTTAGCTGTAGCAGGTTCTAGTGAATTAACTAAGTATTCCTGTCTATGCTGCTACAAGTGTTTAATGAGGGCACCATTATCTAAGATGGATGTGCAGAATCAAATCTAAATAAGTGCTTTGGTTTTGAAAATAATATTTGATTATATTAGATTGATCATCATGATCTACTTTACTTTAGTTTGAAGTGAATTTTGATATATTTAATATGTAAACATATCAAATTAGTTTTGGCAAGCACACTAAAACTCTGACACCATAGGCTTCTGCAGTAACAGGTTCTATTAAATGGCCTCAGTGTTCCCCTCTATGCGGAAACAAATGCTTAATAAGCGCATCAGTGTCTAAGTTAGATACATAGAATCAAACCTAGATAATTGTTTTGGTTTTGAAATAGTGATGCTTCATCGGACTATGCAGTTTTAAGGTAAATGATACATTGTTCGTCTTCCAGATGAGGAACCTCCGTCATGCAAACCTTAACAACTTCCTGGGCGCATGCGTGGACCCTGGTCACGTGTGCGCCGTGACTGCTTATTGCAATAAGGGCAGTCTGCAGGATGTGTTGGAGAATGACAACCTCAGTCTGGACTGGATGTTCAAGTCTGCCTTCTTCATGGACATAGTCCAGGTACAGACCACTCCACCTCTTACATTTGTTTGTTTGTTTTTGTTGTTATTTTACATCCTAGCAACATCTAGGGTCATATCAGAACGGGTACCGACTTGTGACAGTGTGCACTCATGGTGACTTCATAGTGCTGCCCAATTTGGAAATCAGGCTGCCGGCACCATTACCCGATATCCCACTCAGTCACATTATCCTGACACTGAGCTAACCAGTCCTTGTCCTATCCTATTAATGCCGAGTGCCAGGCTTGGAAGCAACAAGTATCAATTTTAAAGTCATTGGTTTGACTGAACCAGGAACCGAAATCCCGACCTTCGGCACGCGAGGCCCGCGCTCTACCGATTAGGCCAGCACGCCCGGTATCCTACATTAGATGTTGCTAGGGCGTAAAACTCCAACAACCAACCAACCAATAATCCAGGGTCCAATTTGAATTTGTTGTTTAAAGAACAAATAGCTCTTTTCAAGGTTTAAGACCGAACGGAATGGCTGAATCAGTTGAGCGAACGTCCGTCTCCCGTTTTGGTAGATCGTGAGATTCAGAGCCCTGGTTGAATCAAAGCAATGACTTCACAATTTATACTTGTTGCTTCCTAGCCAAGTGCCCAGCATTATCCGGTGTGGCATGCTCAGCCGTGTCCTGTGCTCAGCCGTGTACCTATGCTCAAACTCAAGGCATTGTCAATGGTCGTAAGTGACTAACCTTATGAATTTAATATAATGTTTTTGGTAAAGATGTTTTCTATATGTGTACCAAGCGATTTGTTTCTAGGTGGTGTGGTTTTAGAGATATTTCACTTTTCCTGGATTTTCTGTATGAAGATTGCTCACCACCATTGACAATGCCTTGAGTTTGATGGTACGTGCAGTGCAAAACATTAGTTTTAATCAAAATTAATAGAAATCAAGAACCCTAACCTTATAAATTTAATATAATCTTTTTGGTGAAGCTGTTTTCTATATGTGTACCAAGTGATTTGTTTCTAGGTGGTGTGGTTTTAGAGATATTTCACTTGTTCTGTATTTTCTGTATGAAAATTACTCACGACCATTGACAATGCCTTGAGTTTGAGAATAGGTACACGGCTGAGCATGGGACACGGCTGAGCACGCCACACCGGATATTGCAAGGACTGGTTGGCTCAGTGTCAGCATAATGTGACTGAGTAGGATATTAGGTCATGGTGCTGGCAGCCTTGTCTCCCAGTGGGGCAGCATTATAAAGTCGCCATGAGTGCGCACCTATTGAGCCTCTAATGCCAGCTCATTATGGTAAAAGAAAACACTATTTCGTTGCACATGTATGAAGTTGGACGGAGCCCTGAAATTATATAATTGTAGGTGTCCTCTCCAATATTTTTCCAGCTTTCTCTCAAATGCTTCTACCATTGGTGCATCAAACACTTGGTCTGGAAGACTGTTCCATGGATCTGTAATTCGAAAGAAAAATGAGTGTTTCCTGACTTCAAGTCTGGGCCTCTCCTGGAAGATCGTATTCCACTGGCCTCTGGTGTTGATGTCTACTCTGAGGTTGAACAAACCCATTGTGACAACACTGTCATAGACTAGAGTAATAATCTCATAAGTCTCGATCATATCCCTCCTGATACAATGATATGACAATGTTGGTAGCTTGAATCTCCTCCGGCGATCTTCACATGCCATCTCTCCCAATTCTGGGATCATCCTTGTCGCATGATGATCTACCTCACCAGAACTACAATGTACTTAACCAGATGAGGAGCCTGCAACTTGATTTGCAACCTCCAGGTCTGGTCTTACCAAAGACTTGTATAATGTGACTAGCATCTTCCCTGCCCTGTTATGACTGGACTTCTGGCGATCCCATGATGCATTCGTCCTCCTCACAGGGAATGGCGTATCTGCACAGCACCTCCATCTCACACCACGGCTTCCTCAAGTCGTCCAATGTGCTCGTCGACAGTCGGTGGTCGTGTAAGATCAGCGACTTCGGACTGCAACTGTTAAAGCAAGGCGAGGTTAAGAAGAACATCTCCGAATCGGCTTACTACTACAGTGGGTGCTTTCTTTGGATTTATAGTGGTTTGGTGGGAGGGCGTGTCAAATATTCCGATATTATTAGAGGATAAGGGGTAAAAGGGGACAGTTATAGGTCGCTGAGACACCACCCGTACTCCGACAAATGCTCTCAAAGCATACGTTTGCTGGTTTTCAGTTTATGCAACTACATATGTGGGGGGGGGGGGGGAGAGTGCTGACATTGGTTGTCTTTGTTTTGTTTTATTTAGTTCAGCCGCACTGACACTTTTAGACAACCATATAGAGAAAGAAATGCTAGAAATTGCAATCTAAAATGATAAGTATAAAGTTCAAATGTTTATTTATCATAACCAGCTACTTTGTGTGTGAATAATTGATTAAATCATGTAGCTTAATAGACTTTAAAAGTTGAATTGAGAGCTTTCTGTGGATGCCATCTTGATGGTTGCCATGGCTTCCCTGTGTGTGGGGAACCCCTCTAGGTCATGTGATGAGGGAATCCCACCTATGATGTCATTCATACATCACAGACCTCAACTCTCCTCCCACATGTTCAGTGGGATGAACTAAACGAACTAAGCAAAGGTATGTTTGGAGAGCTTTTGATGCTGGATTTGTTTGTATCTGGTATAACCGGCGACTTTAAGCGATGGGTGGTGGCTGATTATGTGGTAAACAGTGCGTTACATACGGCAATGGTGCATTTACATCGCGCAACTAGTTGCTCGATTTTAGTTAGGTGGGACAGCTTGTAAAATAGTCAGATATTATGGGAGGGGAAGGGTTAGACAACGGGTGGTAAACAGTGTGTTATATACAGCAATGGTGAATTTACACCGCACAACTAGTTGCTCAATTTTGGTTAGGTGGGATAGCTTGTAAAATACTCAGATATTGTGGGAGGGGAAGGGTTAAGCGACGGGTGGTAAACAGTGTGTTATATACAGCAATGGTGAATTTACACCGCGCAGCTAGTTGCTCAATTTTGGTTAGGAGGGAAAGCTTGTAAAATAGTCAGATATTATGGGAGGGGAAGGGTTAAACGATGTGTGGTAAACGGTGTGTTATATACAGCAATGGTGCGTTTACATCACATAACAAGTTGCTCGATTTGTCGCTAAACTTGTTGCGCGCAACTAGGTCCCATCTATGAAAAGATCCCGCGAACCAGGTCACAATTACTACTGCTATAGACATGTTGAGCCATTTTGGAATGCTACATTATGTCACATGATCAGAGAGGCGCATTTTCATTGGTCCTTGCACTCAGTAGAGCAGTGCAGGCCTCACGTGCGGGAGATCGGGAGTTCATTTCCCGGTCTATTCAAACCAATGACTTACAAAATTGATACTTGTCACTTCCCAGCTTGGCACTCGGCATTAATAGGATAGGGAAAGAACTGGTTAGCTCAGTGTCAGGATAATGTGACTGAGTGGGATATTGGGTCATGTTGCTGATGGTCTGATCTCCCAGTGGGACACTATAAAGTCACCGTGAGTGTGGCCTATAACAAGTCGGCACCTGTTCTGATATGACCTTAGATGTTGCCAGGACGTAAAACTCCAACAACCAACCAATCAACTAATTGACAACCTTCAGGTCTGTTGTGGGTTGCACCAGAACACCTGAGGACGCTGCAAGAAATGGCGACCCCAGACCAGCAGGTCGCCACGGTGGCACCACCTGGCAGTCAGGAGGGCGACGTCTACTCCTTCGGCATCATCATGTCAGAGATCATAACGCAGAGCTGGCCATACCCTAATGAAGACCGCGAAGCTAAAGGTATGTGAGGATAGCCTACTTGGCCTCGTGCCAGCACCGGCCCTATTCACAGGGCTATGCAAGTAACAATCTTTGTGCCACAAAGTAGATAGAAGATTCACCTCCGATTCTGTTCAGAGGTGAAATACCACACTATGTAAAATATTCTGATAAAACCCATTGGTGGGAATGTGAATTGGTCTATAAAGGAGTACAAATGGTCTATAAAGGTAAATGATGTATAGGGCCAGGTGCATGAATGTATTTATGTAGTTGCTGGTGACTTTTTACTTGTAGTTCATAGTAATTGTGTATTAAATAGATAGTGTGAGAGGGGACTATTGTTAGTGTGGAAGGGGCTCAAGGGCTATACTCACTACCCCCCCACCCCAACTGTTAGTCACGGATCACCACAGACACACACAGCAAGGCAGGTGCAGTCCAAGAGCCACAAGGCATGGTGGTGGTGGGTAGATCACAGTAGCCATGGTGACACAAGAATGCTTACTGTTCATTGGTGGACCTAGAAATGCTTGTTGTTCATTGGAGAGCATGATCAGGTGGTATGCCATATCAGATCCATGTACCACTATATAATCATAAACCTGAGGGTGCAAGCTCTCACTCTTCTTTCACTCTTTATACTCTTCCTTTCTCTCCTTGCCTGTATAGATTTCCTATTACTAGTATTAGCCTGCCTACACAACTACAGCTGCCAGACGACTTTACACCTATATGTAAAAGGTGGATAAATGTGTCTCACTGTTGATGGTCTTAGTTTGGCATTCCTACCGTATGTTGATTTAAATCCAATAGCTACAATCTGATTCTATATGTTTTCCCTCAACATATACTCTCCAGTGTGTTCAAATCACACAATATCAAGGCATAATGACAGAAAATCAGTTTGAAGTGATAGAGTCCATGAAGTAAATCCTTTATGTTTGAGTGAACTGGTTATGCCAGCTGACTACCTCAGCCCATGAAAATGACTGCTTCCTGACGTAGATTGGATTATTACCCAGGAATAGTTTAAACCTAGAAGGCATCTTATTTTTACAGCTATGTTTGATAGCATGAATGAAGGCGCTAAAGATAATTATTCTATTTTTGACCAGAGATAATATGCAGCATCAGAGAGCCGGCTAAGACAGGGAAGGGCGAGCTTCTGAGACCGGTTGTGGAGGAGGAAATCCCGTCAGCATTGAGGGACCTTATGACGTCATGCTGGGGGGAATTCCCACAGAACAGACCGTCCTTCAATCAGGTCAAGGACAACCTTCGGAAACAGAACAAGGGCAAAGGGTACGTCATTCTTTTTTTTGGGTACATTAGTTTATTAAGCAGGGGAAATTTCAATCATGAGCCGTGTTCACACGGGGAATGTAAATCGATTCGTAGAAAGCGACTTGCCTAGTTCGCCTCACATTTCTCATGTGAACGGACGTCTGAGGTGGATTAGGGCTGAATCGGTTCACGTGATGCGCATTCTGTAAACCACCTCTCGAGGTAGTTTACGTGAGGCGATTTCTGTGATGCGGTTTATTTTGCCCGTGTGGACGCAACCGACCTACGTGATGCGGACTAAGCGCGTCAAACTATATACTATAATTTGGTCTATAAAACCGCTAGAGGTGCACATATATTTTTTTCATAATTTAGGGTTTCACTGCCCAGCAGAAGTTTTGACCATTCCAAACCAATACGATTCAGTACATACATATCTAGGTCGAACTCACTCTCTCGTGGTGACGTTGCCTAATTGAAACCTGGCGCTGGTCAGCCTGGACTTGCTCATGCACAGATATCCACTTCCGCCTTCAAGTGCTGCCCGTGTGAACGGGCGGCTAATTCGACTCACCTGATTCGATTTGTCTGATTCGCCTCACATTTTGCCCGTGTGAACACGGCTATGGACGATTGGTCTTCCTCATTTCACCTCTCCTTGTCCTACCGTAATAATGCCAAGCGCCTGGCTCGGAAATGACAAGTATCACTTTTTAAGTCATTGGTTTGACTCGACCAGGGTTCGAACCCTTGGGTTCGAATCCATGACCTACCAGAACAGGAGGCGGACGTTCAACTCATTCGCCAATCCCGTCTGGCAAGGATTATTAAAATTGAGAAGAAATTAGCAAAACTTGAAATGAAAATTCAGTAAATTGCAATTGAGCTGTCAATTTCTGGGATATATTTATTTAAAGTAATGGAATAGTTTCCTTTTATTATTTTATTGTAATTGTTTTATTTTGAGGAGGAAGATTTGTTGAATTGCAAGGGTGCTATTTAAAGTTACCAAAATATAATTCAATATTCCATGATAAATTACCTCACTACATTTTGTTATAACCTCAGTGTAAAGATTTCAAATTCCCCCCATATTCAAGTTCCCCCCCTGGAACTTGAAAACGTTTTCAAATTCCTCCCAGGGGAATTTGAAAACGTTTTCAAATTCCCTCCCTCATTTTAACTTTCCCTCCCCCCCCCCCCCCATTTTTGGGGAATTTTCTTTATTTTTGTTATTTTTTGTTATTTTTCATGACAAATATTATAATATACAGAGAATAGCATAATGGAAATGATTACTAGTACAATCAAACATATTTAACCACAAACGACACAAAAAGTCTCCAAGATGGTTAAGAAACAAATATTATAGGTCTGAAATTTAAAACGTTTTTTAAAGTTTTTTAAACAATTGTAAATTCCCGGAAAGGGGAATTTGAAAATAGGGGGAGGAATCTGAAAACTGTTTTTAAGTTCCCCCCCAGGAATCTGAAAACGTTTTTAATTTCCCTGGAGGGAAGTTAAAAACGTTTTCAGATTCCCTGGGGGGAACTTGGGAAGGGGGGGAAGTTGAAATCGTTACACCGGCGTCGCGGTACGGGTCTTCCAGTAATTAAAATCGACAGTGATTGGCATAGTAATGCATAATGTGAAGCTTGTTTAGGGTGTGTCTTCTTAGCTGACAATAGGAATGCTACCATTACTGGACTAATGTCATAATCAATAATATGCACATAATACATCAATATACCTCACATATTGTGCAGCTTCGTTTGGGCTGTTTTATCGCTGGCAACAGGAATGGTACCATTACTGGACTAATGTCATAATCAATAATATGCGCATAATACATTATTATACCTTCATCTTGTGCAGCTTCATTCGGACTGTTTTATCGCTGGCAACAGGAATGGTACCATTACTGGACTAATGTCATAATCAATAATATGCGCATAATACATTATTATACCTTCATCTTGTGCAGCTTCATTCGGACTGTTTTATCGCTGGCAACAGGAATGCTACCATTACTGGACTAATGTCATAATCAATAATATGCGCATAATACATTATTATACCTTCATCTTGTGCAGCTTCATTCGGACTGTTTTATCGCTGGCAACAGGAATGGTAGCATTACTGGACTAATGTCATAATCAATAATATGTGCATAATACATTATTTTACCTCACATATCGTGGAGCTTCGTTTGGGCTGTTTTATCGCTGACAACAGGAATGGTAGCATTACTGGATTAATGTCATAATCAATAATATGCGCATAATACATTATTTTACCTTACATAATGTGGAGCTTCGTTTGGGCTGTTTTAGCGCTGACAACAGGAATGGTAGCATTACTGGACTAATGTCATAATCAATAATATGCGCATAATACATTATTTTACCTTACATAATGTGGAGCTTCGTTTGGGCTGTTTTAGCGCTGACAACAGGAATGGTAGCATTACTGGACTAATGTCATAATCAATAATATGCGCATAATACATTATTTTACCTTACATAATGTGGAGCTTCGTTTGGGCTGTTTTAGCGCTGACAACAGGAATGGTAGCATTACTGGACTAATGTCATAATCAATAATATGCGCATAATACATTATTTTACCTTACATAATGTGGAGCTTCGTTTGGGCTGTTTTAGCGCTGACAACAGGAATGGTAGCATTACTGGACTAATGTCATAATCAATAATATGCGCATAATACATTATTTTACCTTACATAATGTGGAGCTTGATGTGGGTTCTTTTATAGCTGACAACAGGAATGGCAGAAATACTTCTGAAGGCAGACTAATGTCATAATCAGTAGTATGCGCATAACACATTATTGTACATTCCAAAATGGCCGGCTTGTTTGGGGTTTGGTTATTTCTGTCGCTGCTTCTGCTATTTCAGACAGGGCAGCCTCGTGGACCAAATGATCCAGATGCTGGAGAAGCACGCCAACCACCTGGAGGAGCTGGTGGCGGAGCGCACTGCGCAGCTGCAAGTCGAGCAGGCGCGAACGGAGGAACTCCTGTGTTCGATGATACCAAGGTAGGTGTTGCGGATTCACCCCTACCCAGAGTAGTGGTGAAGAAGAACCCATTAGAAAAAGTAGCGAAAGGCAGAGTAAATGAAATGAGCATATAAATTCTTAATGCTGCAGTCCGATAAAGCGTCAAATTTTCAAAACCAAAGCAAGTATTTAGATTTGATTCTACATATCTAATTTAGATATTGGTGCACTTATTAAGCATTTGTTGCCACATATAAGGGAATACCGAGTCAATTTAATATGACCTATTACTGGAGCCTATGGTGTCAAAGGGCAACGGTTTGGCACACTTGCCAGAACTAATTTGATGTGTTTGAATTTAAATTATCTCAAAAGGTAACTGTTTAAAATAAGTCACTTCAAACTAAAGGAAGGTAAATTACAACAATCAAATTAATATATTTATCTCAGAAACATGCATGCTCTTATAGTCTTAACCGTTATGAGCAGAATAAACAATCACACACAAAAAACAGAAAAAAAACATGACAGAAATTCAAAACCATCGGACTATGCAACTTTAATTTAAGAAACAAAATATATTCTTCACATACCTTTTTATATTTACCCTCTACCTTGTGGTACAGGTTCTTGACAGAACCGAAGGCTAAGGGAGCAAACCCTGAACAGAAAACCATGTCACTGTGGCAGCATCAAGGGTGGTTGATGTATGGAACTCCCAACATCTCCCGACCAGCCACTGCAGGGACAAATAGTTTTGCGCCTGTTTGGACATGTTCTTGCCGGTGTGAAACCTCTATTTGCTCCCCGAGAGAGTGCCGCTGGTAACTTGCAAAAGCCAGCAGCACTTCAACACTTTTGCAGGCAGCTTTCATGAAATGTACATGGACATCACTCTCACAGCAGAGAGCTAAATGGAGAGCGGCAGTCAAGTAATGAAAGCAGTCTTTGTCGCATCGCAACCGACAGCATGATGATGATGACTTTTGGAGGAATAATTTAATCAGTAATGTAGATTAATAGATATTCAGACTTCATTCAAAGCATTCTAGGGACGCCATCTTGGTTGTTTTGTTTTGCACTCGCTCCCATTTCAACAGGTCTGCTTCAAATTAGATAAACACTGGATGATGGAACCAGGACTACTATGAACAATGTCAATCTTGCATATTTAAGTTCTCATGCATCCTAGATGAAGATCAGGGGAGTACTGTGTGACAGTGTGGGTTCGATACCAGACCAAGTCAGACCGATGACTTAATACTGTATCCTTGTCGCTACTGTGCCTGGCATTCAACATTTAATATGATACAATAAGGAGCGGTGGAATAAGGAAGAACAATTGAAGGGTTCAGGCTCAAAAACCGACAAATGCCATCTGGGCCGAAATGAAACTATGACTACAGCATTTGAGCTGAAGCTGTCATCATTGCGATAGGCCCACCATCCAGGATTGTGGTTGATCCGGCGGGGGAAGCCCGGGACGCCCCCCCCCCCCCCCTCCTCCTCCTACCGTCCCCCTCCTCCCTTGACCTGCATTCGGGTCCCAGTGGCGATACAAACTGGTTCGGGTCCCAGTGGCGATACAAACTGGTTCTTTCATTAATACACCCGTCTCCACCCACGTATCCCCGGATCTACCCATAGGATCCCAGGAAGATTAAAGTTAAAAGGCACCCACGTAAAAAGGAATATGCAGCCGTCACGTCGAGTTACGACACAGAGAGGTAGGCCCGCGAAACGGTCGACGCGGAGACCGCCAACCTCACCACGATCTGGCGGGAGCATCTCGGACGGCTCCCAAGATGGCGGCGCCGTGAGGCGACCCCCCACGCCGCCTACCCCGCCGGCGAGACAGTCCGCCCGCCCCAAAAGGCCGTCAGCCAAGGCGAAACAGGCGGACGGCCTCGTCCGGATGCAGGCGTCGATCGACGCGATCGAGAAAAAGTGGACCGACCTGGAGCGGATCGCATCGACTCAGAGGCAGGAGCTGGCGGCACAGAGGGAAGAAATGGCGGCCCAGTCTCGGGTGCTCGCGGAAGCCACAGCCGCCCTCACCGCGGCCACCGCAAAGGCGAGCCGGGAGGCGGAGCCCCAGTCACCCCCGCGTGGCCGCCCCTCCCCGCGTCCCCACAGGACTGACTCGACCCCAAGCGTCCGCCACAGCAGGCCCCGGACACTTTCTCCGGCTTCTCCGAGCCCTGCCCCCGCGACTAGACGGGAGCGGGCCCTTGCTCCGGGACGTGACGGCCGATACAGGAGCCCGGCGAGCGATTGGTCCTCGCCCTCCCCATCTCCGCGCCCCCGCAGCCGACAACACCGCGACGCTGGCGCGGCCCGCCGCCGCCGCCTCCCCGACTACCGACAACACGACCAGGACCTCTACGGAAGGGCCCCCCGGTCCTCGGCCGAGGAGGCGGTGCGCCTCATAGTCGCGGCGGCGGACGGGAAGGCGACCAGCAGGAAAAAAGGTATTTCCTCCAAATACATTTTTCCGTATGATCTTGTAGAGAGGGGGGATGAGGGAAAAACAATTAAGAAAGGGGAGGCGACCCGGGAGGAGTATACCCTGGGCCTGAAGCGCCTCCAGTATCAACGAGCATTCCCGGCGTCGGCCCTGGAGGCCCTCTCACGCCACCAGGAGATGGTGGCCCAGGACAACTGCTCGCTCCCTTGGGCGGTGGTACGCCGGTATTCCGAGGAGATATTCACTAGGATCGCCGACGGCCGCCTCCCAGACGGCTGGCGGGATTCGGCGGCCATCAACGCCGCGAGGGTGGAAATCATCGCAATGGCGAGCCACCTCACCTCCGCCCCGGCCGCCTCGGGCGATCACCACTCGGGAAAAGCCCACCAACAGAAGGCCCCCCAGGACGGTCGCACCTCGTACGATCGCACCACCATGGGCACCCCCTGCCAGGCCTGGAATAAAGATCCGCAGGCCTGCGACAAGGCGGCGAAGGGCGAGTCGCACGGGGCCGGCTCACAGAAGCTGGCTCACATCTGCGGTTACTGTGCGAACGTCCGGAAGATTTTACGAATCACTCCGAGGCGTCGTGCTACTCCAAAAAAGCGAGGGACAAGACCGGCAGGCGCCCCCTCTCGGATTTTTAGACCCCCGGCGGGCACCCACGCCTCCGCGATCCCGCCGGAGCCCAGTACTCGACCCCCCCGCACGTCCCCGGACTAACTCCTTTGTTGACATTCTCCTGAAGCCACTCGGCGTCCCTCCCGGGCTCCCCCGCGCCGCCCGGCCCCTGGGATACCCCCGGAATGACGTCACGAACCGCGGCGGCTGCCCCGGTGTCCCCGGCCTAGTTCCACTGGGAACTCCCTCTGACGTCATTCTCTCCGCTGGTGGGCGGCCCGGCCCCCCGCTAGCCCGGCCCGTGGGCACGCCGATACCGGCCCGCCCCCGGCCCGGGGATTCCCCCACGGCCTCCCCGAGTGACGTCACGGGCCGCGCTGGTACCGGCGGGCCGGGCGCGCCCGAGGCGGCCCGCACGGACACCCCAAACACACCCGGTTATCGCTCATTTACGGATTACGCCCACGCCGCCCAGATCGCCTCGACGCCCACCGCCCCTGGCCCGGCCTCCTGCGGCATCTGTGACGTGACCGAGGCGGGCCCCATCCCCCCTACCGGGACGGCCGATCGGAGCGAGCCGACAGGGCAGGTCCTCGACCATACCCTGCAGCAATCATGGGCACCCGCGGCCGCCTGCGGCCCCACCCCAGCCGAATACAGGCACACTCTGGACGGCTTCTGGCCCGCCCTCTCGGGGGAGGGTTGGACCAGGTACCCGCGCTACGCGGCGGCCTACGCCGCCGCCCGGGCCTCGGGCCTCCCGAATTTTTTGGCTGCCCGAGTCCCGGTCGACTCAGACTTGAACATTGGAGCCTGGCGACAGAAGCTCGCCCGGCACCCTGATACCTCATTGGCCGACCACCTGGAGTTTGGCTTCCCGGCCAACTACACCGCGCCGGGGCCGCCTACCCCCACCTTCCACAACCATCGCGAGGACCCGGCCTACGCCCACCACGTCACGGCCTACGCTGAGGAGGAGCTCCGGCTGGGCGCCCTCCTGGGACCCTTTAGGGTCCCCCCTTTCTCCCCATGGACCCAGTGCAGCCCGATAATGACGCGGGCCAAGTCGACCCCCGGTAAGCGCCGGATCATAGTCGATCTCTCCTTCCCGCCCGGTCGGAGCGTGAACTCGGGCATACGCCGGAAGGAGTACCTGGGCCGCCCCCATCACTACTCCCTCCCCTCTGTCTCGGATATCGGCAGGGAGATGACCCTCCGGGGCCGAGGGGCCTTCTGCTGGTCCGCGGATGTCTCCCGGGCCTACAGGCAGCTGAGGGCTGATCCCCTCTCGGCCCCCTTGTTCGGCATCACGGTCGACGGCGACCTCTACGTCGACGTAGCCCTCCCCTTCGGATGTCGGACCTCGGGGGCGGCCTGCGTCCGCGTCACCGGGGCCGTCTCCTGGATGCTCCGGGAGCGGGGGTTCTCCAGCCTCGTCTACGTCGACGACTTCGTGGGCTGTGAGTCCTCCTACCTCGACGCCATGCGCGCATTCGACGCGCTCCTGGACTTGTGCGCAGAGCTCGGGCTGGCCCTCGCCCCCGACAAGTGCTGCCCCCCGGCCGTCCGCCTGGTCTGGCTCGGCATCCACCTCGACACCGAGGCCATGGTGCTCCGCATCCCGGACGACAAGCTTGAGGAGGTCCTTCTCGACTGCGAGCGCTGGCTGGCCCGCCCCACCCTGACGCGGAAGGCCCTCCAGCAGCTCCTCGGGCGCCTGGCCCACATCAGTACCTGTATCCCCTCCGCTCGAAAGTTCATGGGGCGGATCCTCGCAAGCCTCCGCGCCTCCCCCCTCGCCGGGCAGGCGGACGTCGACCCCGACCTCCGGCTCGACGTGCGCTGGTTTCGCGACTACGCGAAGAGGGGGAACGGCGTCTGGCTCCTGCCGCCCCCTTCCGCCCCCCGGTGGGTCATCGAATGTGACTCCTGCCTCACCGGGGGCGGCGCCTTCTCCCGCGACCTCTGCTTCTCCGAGGCCTACAGCGACGACATGATGGCCGCCTTCCCGACCATCCACGAGTTGGAGGCGGTCAACCTCGTCATGGCCGTCAAGACCCTCGCCCCCCGGCCCCGGCCGGCTACGAGGTGCTGGTCAACACGGACAACGCCGCCTCGGCCCTCGCCCTCGAATCGGGCCGCGCCTCGGACCCGACCCTCGGCGCGTGCGCTCGGGAGCTCTGGTTGGTCGCGGCCTTGGGCTCCTACACAATACTCGTCCGCCACAAGCCGGGCGTCGAGTTGGTCCTGGCGGACGCGCTCAGCCGGGCTCACTCCTCCCGGGCCGCCTTACAAATCGTACGGGATCATTGTCGAGATATGGGTCTGGGTCGAGTAAGGGTAGAACACTCCCCGGAGTTACTTTCTAACGACCTGTAATTCTCTCCCCAGACTACGACCCCAGGGAGCACGATCACCTGATGACCCTTCACACGGCCGCCCTCGCCCCCGGGACCTGGAAAAATCGAACCCGGCACGCGAGGCGCTACCTCCAATTCATGCTGGAGCGGGGCGTCGACCACCTCCGCCCCCTCCCCTACGACGTGGGGCAGTTCATTGCCCACCTCCATCGCGAGCTCCCCTCCCCCGCCTCGGTGGCCAATGTGATCTCGGGCGCACGCGCCTGGCTCCGGGAGGCGGGGGGCGACCCCGCCCCCTTTGACGCCCCCTTTGTGGCCCGCGTCCGCCGGGGCGGGGAGAGGCTCTTCGCCACCCCGGTGAGGAGGGCCCTCGCCATCACCGCCGACATGCTACCCATCATACACGCCCATCTGAGGTCCCTCGGGCATCTCGGGGTTGCACCTTGGGCCGCAGTCGTCCTGGCTTATTTCACTTTCCTAAGGCAATCCAACCTCCTCTCGCCCTCCCACGCCCCCTGGGGCGGTCGCCACACACTTCGCCGCGACGACGTCCGGCTCGCCCCCAGGGGCCTCAGGGTCTCGGTGGGCTCATCCAAGACTATCCGTTCCGCCGCCCAGGCGGTCTCCCTGTTCGTGCCCGCCCTCCCCGGATCACCACTGTGTCCGGTCCGGGCGTGGGACCGGGCGGTTACCCTCGTCCCGGCTGCCGGAGATGCGCCGGCCTTCATGGCGCGCCACAACACGCCACTCACCTCAAACGACATCACGCCCCTCCTCCGGGCCGCCCTCGGCGGGGCGGGAGTCCCCGACGCCTCAAGATACACTCTCCACGGCCTCCGCCGAGGCGCGGCCCAGGCATGTGCGTCGAGGGGCGTGGATCTGTCGGCCATAATGGCCCAAGGGACCTGGGAGTCAGATGCCGTCCACGCCTACGTCCCAAGGCAGGTGACGGCGGTCGCCCCGAGAGCCTTAGCCTTGTGTTTTGGGTCGGCTCCCGGGCCTACCCCCGCAGGCTTCCAGGCCCCTTCCACACCATCCTCAAACATTGACCAGGTTGACTAACATTGCTCGACTCAGATCTTCAAACTTAATGTACACCCTCCCTCAGAAATAAACACCCCTTTTTCTTCCCACTCATGTCTCGGTCTTCCTCTGTCCGGATCGGCCCACCATCCAGAATTGTGGTTGATCCGGCGGGGGAAGCCCGGGACGCCCCCCCCCCTCCTCCTCCTACCTTCCCCCTCCTCCCTTGACCTGCATTCGGGTCCCAGTGGCGATACAAACTGGTTCTTCCACGCCCACCCACCCTCTTTTTTACCTCCCACTGCGTGGGGGTCGGCTCCCGGGCCTACCCCCGCAGGCTTCCAGGCCCCTTCCACACCATCCTCAAACATTGACCAGGTGGACTAACATTTGCTCGACTCAGATCTTCAAACTTAATGTACACCCTACCTCAGAAATAAATACCCTCTTTATTCCCACTCATGTCTCGGTCTTCCTCTGTCCGGATCGTCTGTTTTTTTCACAGAAGCTGCCACATCCCCTATATCAAGCCCTATTCTATATTAAATTGATAGACTATACCTTAACTGGAAAGCACAATAATAAATTCTCTTTTACAGTAAACAACTCAAATGGATTTGTCGTTTGTGGCACCTGAACTCTTCAATTGTTTGCGATTGTAGCAACACACAACAAATCAATATTGTTCGCGACGAAGGCCTACTCTCAGTCAGGCTACATTTATTGCGTGTCTTGTAAAAAGTTGCTCTCTCCTCTATTTACAAAGACAAGTGGCGCAGGAGTTGAAAAGGGGGAAACAGGTTGAGCCGGAAAGCTTTGAAGCTGTGACCATCTTCTTCTCAGACATCGTGGGGTTTACAGCTATAGCCTCTGACAGCACTCCCTTACAGGTGAGGTAGTGGCAATTATTATTATTAATAACATAATGATTTTTAGTTTTTTTTGTGTTTTGTTTTTTGTCCATTAGTTGTTTAAGCAGGGGAAATTTCAGTCATAGACAACTGGTCTTCCTCATTCCACTGCTGGTCGATAGAAAGCCCGAGCCTACACTTTTACCGACCCAAGGGATTTTTAACCTTCCACACCACATAGACATGGTATGAGAGCAACCGGGCTTTGATGACGCTGTAAGTTATACACAGCGGTGGAAATCCAAATTGGCAGAGCTGGGGGCACGGGGAATCGAACCGCCGACCCTCAGATTAGGAGTCTGACCTAGAAAAAAGTCAGACACTCTAACCACTCCGCCACAAAGATAATGGTTATTATAATGGTTATTAGGTAGGTTAGTTGTTATTGACGATCCCCTTCCCCACCACACACACACACACAGCACCCCCACCTCCTAAAACTAAAAGTAAAAGGGCCACATCCTTGGCCAGACTCGAACCATGAACCCTATTTTTCTGTCTCTTCGCCCAGAGGTGTCGGTGGGTATGTCAGCTGAGTCAGCTTGTGCTGAGTTTGTTGTGAGGAGTTGCTCGGGTTGCGGTCACGTGACCAGATTTTGGCGGGAACCGATTGGTGCGACGCCCAGGACGGCTCAATAGACGAGATTACAGTTCCGACTGCGCATGTGCTGAAAACGGCGTTGGCAGCAAAGCAAATGCGAATAGCCATTGAATTTGTCGATACGCATACGGAAAAACTTAGATTTTATTCAAAATGAATAGAAATACATAACAATTTGGCATAAACATGTATGCACACATGTAATATAATGATCTGATGAATATAGCTAAGACAAAACTAGCAATAGTTAAATATTTTGAGCTAAGAAACATAGAATTCCACACAAAACAATCAGTGATATCCACAATACCATTATTAATTCTTGTTCTAAATATTAAAATCCCAAATGTGTCAACAAAAACTTGTTTCAGAGAAATATATAACCAATATCTGATTAACCCTACTAATTTTCTAGTTCTACAGATGTCATTAACCATAGGATATAAATAAAAATGTTAATATAATAAGTAAAACTGACTCTGGCTATGGCTCTAACACTAGTTGAGTGCCCAGATTTGTCTAAATCTAAATGCACATGGCATAAGTTGTGCTAATTATATTGATGTAAATGCAATGCTGGATAAAAGATAAATATCTTAATTTATTATATATATTTTTTTATTTAGTGTTCTATGTTTCAAACAAGAGCTGAGATGAGCTGAAACTAGCCCATTTCACAAATGCACCCAGTGTATTAGCATGTGCCATGTGCTACTCGCGGGTTTGTTTTGCTTTGACGCATCCCACAATGCACTGCACCGCTGGAATGGTGATATAGCCTATCCACGAGTTCATCACTCGGTAGGTGGCACCACCACCGCGTTGAGAGCTAGCTAGGGAATGATGATGGGTGGTAACCAGGCCTCGTTGACCAGTTTTATGCAGGCGATGGTGGTGTTTTTGCTTAGTATGACCAAAGACCCTATAATACTAAGATGGCTCACTCAGCCTGTACTGTGTAATCAAAATGATCAAACCCACCACTTGGTGCGCTGGCTGTTCTCTTGGTTAAACAGGTTATAAAAACACGAATGCTCTGCCGCTGTGAGCACCCTATGTGATTACAATACTCTCCCCCTTCATTTCACCTGTGATGCAATTTAGCCTGATTAAATCAACCATGTCTATAGAGAGGAAGGAAAACTAGTCACAATGATGAACAGTGAATAAGTTGTGCTTTATTGGCAGCAACTCCTGTCATCCCCCATTCATGTGACCTAGCACCTGTACTCCTCCTATACTGCCCACACTATGTCTCATAGTCTTTTAGCCTGTATGTTGAACCAGTGCCCACAACCCATGGGACAGGAGTCCTATGGCTGTGGATACACTCAATTAGAATAGCTGAATTTTGATAGCATCAGACAGAGTGTCTGGGGTCCTGCTCAGAAGTTGGTCTGTCTCACTCAAGAGCCAGGATGAGAGTCATTTTCCTTCAGTGTGTCTGAAGCAAACTCATGAATAATTAATTAGCTGAGACTAGTGTGGGGGTCAGGATAGGCCCAGGGAGTCAGGTGACCAGACCTTCCCCAACCAGCCAATGAGACACCTCCCCACAGACTGGGTGGGTGACCACCCAATTAGGGGCTGTCACTCAAGCCATCTGCAGGTGGTGCACTCTATACATATGCTAATGAGGCTGGGGGGTCAGTCGGTGGTCTTGGGTGGACAGGATCTTGCAAACAGTTACAGATGGGTATATAGCAGAATCATTCTTTTCCTCTTTTGTATTCTTTATGAACACCAAGAGAACATTTCAACCATCATGTACTGTTTCTTACAAAGGAACTCTTTTCATTAACTCCAAACATCATATATAACAGATAGTTTACTCTATTCAACATCATGTACATTTCCATCAACTCCACTCTCAGTGGATAACATATAGTTTACCTCACTCAGTATCATGTACAATGGGAGTGGACTTTTGTTGACTTTAGTTACTTTTAGTTCACATACTATCAGTCCCACTCCAGCATCCAAGAATAATAATGCTCTCTGCCAATATATAATTCTTAACCGAAAATCCGTATATTTTTACAACGTCCCTCTTCCATATCTACTTGTGCATAACGGCCAAGGAAAATGGAAGCCCTTAAACATTACGTCGTTTTCGGTTTTAAGCCAGAGCGAGTGCCATACAGTGGAGCAATTATGAGTTGTCCATAGAGTTTGTACCTTCTGTACCAATTAGTAGTTGTCAGTAGACCTTGTACTCTGTATCAATTATGAGTTGTCAGTAGACCTTGCACTCGGTACCAATTATGAGTTGTCAGTAGACCTTGTACTCTGTATCAATTATGAGTTGTCAGTAGACCTTGTACTCTGTACCACTTATGAGTTGTCAGTAGACCTTGCACTCGGTACCAATTATGAGTTGTCAGTAGACCTTGTACTCTGTACCCTTATGAGTTGTCAGTAGACCTTGCCTCGGTACCAATTATGAGTTGTCAGTAGACCTTGTACTCTGTACCACTTATGAGGTCACTAGCCCTTGTACTCTGCACCAATTATGAGGTCCTAGCCCTTGTACTCTGTACCCATTATGAGGTCACTAGCCCTTGTACTCTGTACCCATTATGAGGTCACTAGCCCTTGTACTCTGTACCCATTATGAGGTCCCTAGCCCTTGTACTCTGTACCCATTATGAGGTCACTAGCCCTTGTACTCTGTACCCATTTATGAGGTCACTAGCCCTTGTACTCTGTACCCATTATGAGGTCACTAGCCTTTGTACTCTGTACCCATTATGAGGTCACTAGCCCTTGTACTCTGTACCCATTATGAGATCACTAGAATTTTGCATTTTACTTCGGTAGATTCTCCACTGTATTGGCTACTCCTCCCTTAGTCACTGTTAAGTTTTTCTTTCAAGTTTTCTGTCTTTTCCCCAGTTCTCCACCACCTTGAGGACCATTCCTATCTACTTGTTTACACTAATTGTTTTTAGACAAGAACAGCCCCAAAATCTACAGTTAGAGTGGTGGTCCCAAAGTAGACGGTGGCTTTGACCCGGCTAGTTTGCTACCTATCTACACTAGTACTACTCCCCCCCTTAATTAAACATTGTTTTTCTATTTAACCAGATGTCTTTTTATCCTCCCGTCATTGCCCAGGCTGTGTCAGACAATTCTCTTGCGCGCCCATGCCCCCTTTAAAACTCATGATAAAAAAATAAAAGAATTAGTTTTAAAAATAGGGTAAGCAGGACAGAATAATGACACCAGCAGGGAACCATGACGGGTCAGATCTTGTGTAAGACAATCCGGTCAAATACTTTCAGCAGTGATTGATCCAGTCAACCAATGCCGATTACCACACAAGATAATCAATTCAATTCTTTCTCCGACCTGATTGCTTCCCTCAATCAGCGACCACTTGGTCCATCGATCCTCCATCACTTGAATGGCCCGAATCAACCAGATGACTCGCGTCAATCAACTGACTTGAATCCTCGCCTCCCTTAATGGTCCGTGACCTTCTTCATCTGTTGATCCCGTCGATCCTTGATCCTAGCTCAATCAACTGACCCGGATCAATCAGATGACCCGAATCAATCAACCGCCTAGAATCCCTCAAATGAACTCAATCATTTTTCTTCCCTCCATGGTCCATTGACCCTCCTAACTTATTTGATCCCGTCGATCATCGATCCCAGCTCAATCAAATGACCCGGATCAATCAGATGACCCGAATCAATCAACCGCCTAGAATCCCTCAAATGAACTCAATCATTTTTCTTCCCTCACTGGTCCATCGACCCTTCTACTTATTGACCCCGTCAATTCCGGACCTGAAGGTCAATCAACCGACCCGAGTCAATCAGCTGACTCGAATCAATCAACTGCCCCGAATCAATCAAACGCGGCACCCGCCGCCGATGCCCACACCCGTGGTGTGCACATCGTCGTGAGCCCACTCCTGTCCGCAGCCTGTCCAGCACCGCATACCACCGATTGGATGCCCGGATGCGACTAACGGATCCGGGCCCCAATCATGGCAATACGTGTACCGCGATCAGCGCCTGCACTTATTGTATTTATCCAGAACCCCCTTGGATTCTTACACAAACAACATCTGACTGGTGCTCGGATTACGTCCCTGCCGCACACTAACCCACGAGTACATGTTACTGGAGGGAATCGGTGGACACGCATCGCGTCACCGCACCGTCCGTCCTACCCTAGGCCGTCTTTTCTCCCTTATCTAACCATCACATCCTTGGTTTTAACACACAACCCAAAAACAGTCTGACTGGTGCTTGGACCCCGTCCCTGTTGCACACTAACCCACGAGTACATGTAATTGGAGGGAATCAGTGGGCACGCATCGCGTCACCGCACCGTCCGTCCTACCCTAGGCCGTCTTTTCGTCCTTATCTAACAACCACCTCCCTGGTTTCCACAATTCTGACTGGTGCTCGGACTACGTCCCTGCCGCACACTAACCTACGAGTGTACCTGGAGCGAGGCGGTGCGCACACAGCGCGTCACCGCAGCGTCCGTCCCACCCTAGGTCGTCTTTCTCTCTTATCTCTTATTGTCGTACACGCGGACTCGTCCCTGTCGGACAGCGTCGTCCGGTTCGATCATGGGAGCAGCCCGAGGCGCGAACTCGTCTATGGCTCAACCTGTGCCTGATGGGTCAGGTGGCCGCTAGGACCTTCCCATGGCTATACCACGCCAGCTTTATGCAAGCAGGAATCAGAGAGGCGCATAATGTTACATTAAATCCTCCCCCCCTTACTTCGCGACTGCGGGTTGCTTGCAAGCAGGAAACCGAGGAAAGACCAATTGCTATAACTAGCTTCCCCCCCCCTATACTTGTATCTTACGAGCAGGAATCAGAGAGGCATATAATATTTAATTAAATCCTCCCCCCCTTACTTGTTCATTGTGGGTTGGGCGGGGAGCCTAATTTCCCGTTATTCCCAATTACCCCGAGCATCTACCAGGATCCCGGTTAGCTATCCGTCGCCCGACCGAAAGGCTTGGGAAGGGTTAGGGAGTAGGTGGCTGGAAATCCTTTGATGGCAAGCTCCAGCGGTTCCGAGCAACTCTCACTCCATTTACCATACAACTCGGTCACTTTCGACCCGTTAATTATGTCGGAATGAGCAACTCCATCTGTCTTGACATTTATACAACGTCCCTGCTCATCCCCCTCAATTTGGTTCTGACGCACGAGACGTGCATACCCTCTGTACCCTTAATAGACAGCTCGGAAACGTATACATAACTACGCAACTTAAACAATGTCCCCGCTCCTCCCCAATTTTTATGGTTCAGACGCACCAGAGTGCATACACCTGCGTAATACATATTACCCTTTACCAAAAACAGCTCGGAAAAACCTGTCAATAACCACCCAAGTTATACAGCGTCCCTGCCCGTCCCCAAACTTTATGGTTCCGGTGCACCGGTACTGTACACACTTGTTGGTAACCTTACTGCCCTCCATACGGGAGCGTACCCAGCTCTAACACTGCGCCCTGCGCCCTATACCGTGCAACCGGATCCCTTTGGATCATCAATGGGGAAGGGGCGGGTAGTTCTTCGGACTCATCGACCACCCCCTCCCTGCACTTCGTCACTTTACCTTTCCCTTTTCTTGAGCGTCTGCATCTTTTACAACGAGCTTGGCATCTGTAATGACAATACGCGGCACCACACAACACTACTATACCAGCTACTGCCAACTAACAATACCACAGTGTACTAAAATGTTCAACACGGACATAATCGTCCGGCACTTGCACCAGGCCGTCCATCGACATCAGGGGGACTTCTAACTCGGGAAGCCGCTCGAGCTGCTCTCTCATTACTCGGTGGAGGACGGGAGGCCATGAGACAGTCAAGGCTGGTAGCTCCAGCCTTGGCGGCATCCGTCGTATGTTCACGGTCTCATGTTTCACTGTCAATGTTCGCAGAAGCCAACCTCTGCCCTCCACCAAGCACGCCTCCGGCACTTGCAGCAAGTCCGGGCCGGTGATCCTCTGGTCGTTCTGCGGCATTCCCGTACAACGAACCGTTACGTCAACATACGGCCCGTGGGGTGCAACGCATACGTCACCCATGCCCTCTACAGGTGCCACTACGGTGGCCGACACAGTCTTTTGGATCTTCGTGATCCGCAGCTTGCAGTCCTCCGGTTTCGTCCCCGTCACCAGCGCCACTTCGCAGGTCTGGTAGGTCATCTCCATGGCGGGATAGCACACCATGGGCCGCTTGCCCATGCAAGCTTCTGGATAGAAGCTCGCTTTCCGTCCTGTGCTCACCGCAATTCTGGCCTTCCCTACCACGGTCCTTAAGTGTTCGTTGTCTAGCAGCACCGGCAGGTATGTCAAGTGGTATGCCGCGTACTTCTCCGGGCCAACCATCTGCAGTCCCATGCGGAAGGCGATCGACGCGTCCGGACCCCACACGGCCTCTATCCTTGTATTACGATAGTACCAGTGCAGATCGAGACTGCGAAAGCCTATATCCCTCGCCGCCTCCTTCACCAGTGTCAGCTGCGCCGGCCTCAGTAATGTCTCTGTTAACATGCCGCGCTCCAGCTGGGTCACCATGCGGTGGTACAGGGCCTGCTTCGTCACATAATTGCCCACTACGCTCTCCAGCTCCTCCACCGCCAGCCTCACTCGCTGCAGCAACACTAAATCATTGGAGTCCGCCGTCATGTTCCTCGCTTCGTCCCTCACCAAGGCTATCATTGATTCGACTACAGAAACATGCTTCGCTAATTGCAGCTGGATACTTCGTGTTCTATTCATCATGGAAAGCATGTGCAAATGGTTATGCCTCAGGGCCTGCGTCTGTAGTCTGTGGGCAGAAATAGCCAGTTGCACCCTTTTTAGTTGTGCTTGGCTTACCGTACCGAACAGCCACGACGCTGCCTCCCCTATCGCATTAACCAGTCCCCGCTTAGGCCGTTTAGTTACCAACTGTAGGAAATCTACAGGGTCATGTTTTACTCTGGCCTGCAGGACTTCGAGCTTCATGTTCCAATGATGAATATTCACAGACCATCGACTCGCAGTCAGCTTCCCCATATAGCCCCGCACTTGCGAGACCCAGTGATCCACCGGCGGCCGGCTAGGTGGCGTGATCAGCACCACCAGCTGCCACACAGCAGACACCGTCCTCACCTCTCCTTGGCTACGTACTAGGACGCCATCATCTTTAAATAGGTCGGTGCTGCCGACTAGAGGTGAGCAGCACAAGATGACTCCCACGTGCCAGTACAGAGACCACATGGTCGGAACGACTGAGGTATATATTTGCAGTCCTTGGGGTGATATCCCTCGAGGAGATCGTGTCCCGCAGCACTATATTAACAGTGAAACCGGACAGATCCTGATATCAGTCCTGACCGCTATACCCAACGAACCCTGATGGTATATATCGAACACCCCCTTACTGCTGCAACCAACTGGACAACTCCTGACTGCAATCTCGTTGCACCCCGGAGGTTCCCGAAGCTTAAAAAAAATTTTAAAAAAATTTAAATTTTTAGTCTTAAGAACACGCCTTGGTCTTCAGGACAACTGTCTCTCACTGCTTCTTTACCAATATTGTTCAAAATAATCGCACTCGGCACTGACGGTCGGCGGTGCTCTCCCGCACCGCTCGCGGGTTCAAGTCCGACGTGAATCTTTTCCAACTTCAATATTGTTCAAAATATTTTCGGTTGCTGCTGATCGACAATGGGTAACGGTTCGATCCTGGCGTGTCAATTCGTGCCACACCGGGCGATGTCCGCTCACCGTCCGTCCCTGTGCTTCGATCCTTGCTACACCGGCGTCGCTCGGTCCACTTCCTTATCGCACACTCACCGTCTCGGTACTTTTATCTGTGCTACACCGGCGTCGCTCGTTCCACTTCCTTATCGCACCCACGTCTTCTCGGTACTTCTATCGGGGTTACGCCGGCGTCGCTCGGTCCACGATTTACTGCACACTCACCGTCTCGGTACTTTTATCTGTGCTACACCGGCGTCGCTCGGTCCACGATTTATCGCACACCCGTCGTCTTGTTGCCTCTCTCCGCGCTACACCGGGTGGTGTATATCAAGTCGTGCAGCATATACATGTACACGCCTCACCGCCCCTGAGGTCAGCCACTTAACTCCTTTACCACTCACCACCCCCCTGCTACTATACTGGTCACCGTTGCCGTACTAATTCACTGTCTTTAGTAGCATTTACACCAATGTCTGTGGTTTTGACCTATTATTGGGTGAGAGTGGGGAGAATCCTTCCCACTTAGCACTGACCTCCACACAATGTTCGTGTAAATCTATTATATCAGCACCGAATGTCTGTGGAAATTATGCCCTCCAGTGGCAATTATCAAGAAATTTTCCCAATTTCCTCTG
The DNA here is from genome assembly GCA_030323885.1 of Branchipolynoe longqiensis. Lineage (NCBI taxonomy): Eukaryota > Metazoa > Annelida > Polychaeta > Phyllodocida > Polynoidae > Branchipolynoe > Branchipolynoe longqiensis. The sequence continues at coordinate 71,942,454 of CM059199.1, read as the reverse complement.
GCTAGCTTGGAGGCTTCCCGATGTCGGCGCCGTGGCCTCCTTATGGCATGTAGGCGGTGTTATGGGGTCTCAGGTCCCAGTCACCCTTCAGGTCATAAATAACGAAAAATTTGAAATCCCGCCCAGCTCCGGACTGAAACCACACAATGTTCGTGCACCTTTCTCCGTTGAGGTGGGTTGGGGTTTTTCGTCCTAGGCACCCCACAGGCACCGGGCGACCTGTATACGATAAAACACACAACTCCGCCGCCCACACGTCCTAGTTGGAGGGAAATTTACACAATGTTCGTGCTGTGTCTTACCGTTACTACACGGTCGTCGTCCTGTGGCGGTTTCCCGTCCTAGCAACACGTCAGGTTCACAAAAAAAAAATTATTTCAATTATTTTTGGCCAGTGTCTGGACAGGGGACCACTTAATGTCTGTGTACAGCCCACCAGTGTGCAATGCTCACACAATGTTTATGTAGTGTTGTGGTCACACAATGTTCATGTAAATGTCCGCCACACCCACATGTGTGTGTAAGCGCTCACCTGGTGTTGTGAAGTCACACCTGCCTGTGAATGTAGGGCTGTACACACGGTCTATGGCAATCCTCCC